>LR999967.1:70256024-70456724 GCA_905220375.1 Tachina fera
ATATAACTATATATGAATGTTTTATATTCGTACATAACATTTATCTTAAGAAATCAGATTAAAAACTAATTCAATTAATTATAAAAGAAAAAATAATCCGTCTAACAATAGTTTTCAATACAGTAATATGAACTTTGTTTCTTATCTAGAGAATTTTGTTATTTTCTATAAAATTAATGACTGGATTATCCTTTTGATTATTTGATATATTAAATGGGGCCACAATGTATAAAATCATACAAGAATGTTTTTTTTTTGTAACAAAAAGTTTTTCTTTTTTAAACGTTGAGGGTACGCATATAAACTTTGCATACCGTATGTGTTTTCTAATGGATTTCCAATTCAGCAGTGATAAAATTCCAAGCTTTTTTGATTGCAAAAACGATCTTATGTGAGATATCATGTGTGCATACATTCTTTTATGGCTCCATATATAAAATATTATATTTATATATGGATTAAATTAAATTTTCATATATGATCTCATATGTTATAATACATTTCATATATTAGTCCATATATTAGTTCATATATAATAGTTTTGCCATATATAATCCCATATATTTCCATACATGAATTCATACATATTCATATATAGTTATATATATTCATATATTAAAAATATATGGACCATACATAATTTTTTTAGCTGGGTCTAAAAAAATATTTGTATTATGATCGACTAAAATAAAGCTTTGTCTATAAGCTTAACCACCAGCAAATAAATTTCAAATTAAAATATACATAATTATGACAATATGTCGAATAATAAACTTCTTAAATGTTAAATTTTAGATTTTATTTTTCATTTTGCCTTATAATTAGTTTCATTGTTATCCGGTGGATTTCTAATTGTATAAAGGTGTAGAAAAATAAAATAGATTCATATCGAATATAAGTTATTTGCTGGGTTTTGTATAAGTTTCTAAGCCTACTACGCTTATTTTTCTTTTGTGATTTTCAAAAATATTATTATTTGTGAATTCTCAAATAGTTCTTGAAAGTCTGTGCATAAAATAAGAGGTTTGTGACTATTCAAAATGTGTGGTTGAAGTCTACTGATGATTTGTTACAGCAACAATGAAATGCATATAGACCAAGCTGAACCACCAGCAAATAAATTTCAAATTAAAACATAATTATGACAATATGTCGAATAACAAATTTCTTAAATGTACATATGTGAAAATAAACCATATTTTCTTAACTTATCATGTAAAATCTTAAGCCGGGATCCCACTATCGGTACAATATACCGATTTTCATCAATTCACTGCAATAAATTCATAAGTAATTAACCAAAATATCCTTATTTCTCAATTAATTCTAGGATATGTCTATACGGCTGTATTACCAATGTAGTCTGGTGTAATTATGTCCCTATATTTCAATCAGTTGAAAAATAAGGCCAATTTAGCTTATTACTTATGACTTTATTTCAGTGAGCCTACGAAAATCTGTACATTGTGCCGATAGTGGGATCTCGGCTTTACACTATGCAACGTCGGGCAATGAGATCTTTTACTGTTTCCGAATGATGAGAACTCAAATAGTAAAACTTAAGTTCAAATCAGGTATTAATATATGTATGTAAATTATTACTCTAGATACGTCCAAATGTTGCCGGGTAACGATCAATGTTGCGATTGTGGCTCACGCAACGATGTCACTTGGATAAGTCTGAATTTTGGTATACTCGTGTGTATACAATGTTCAGGTGTGCACAGAGATCTCGGTGTACATCACTCCCGTATACAAAGTTTAACTCTGGATAATTTAACAACAGCCAATCTGTTGATAGCTCGTGCCATGGGTAATCATACCTTAAATGAAATTATGGAGGCCACGTTGGGTAAGGCGAAACTAACACCTGATAGTACAATGTAAGTACATATTAAATTTTGTAGTTAATTTTGATATTTTTTTATATTTCTAATCGTATTTCAAAAGGGAACAACGTTATGACTTCATACGAGCTAAGTATGTGGCGAAACGTTATGTAATGCGAACATGTGCCGACGATAATGATTTACGCTGTGACCTGGAACAAGCTGTGGTTAATGCCGACATGAGCCAACTGTTGCAAGTTTGGGCTGAGGGTGCTGATCTCACATGTTGTTTGCCCTCTTGGGATGAAGGTGAAACTGCCATACACTTAGCTGTACTTAGAGAGCAGGGCTCCACACTCCATATTGTAGATTTCCTCATACAAAACATGTCACCAAAAGGTCTTAATAAAGCCACCAATCCACCCAGTATATTAAATGTTACAGGTAAAAATACTGCTTTGCATTTATGTGCTCTGCACGATAAACGTGAATGTATCAAATTGTTATTACGTTCTGGAGCCGATTATGAATTGCGTAATTCGCAAAATAAAACACCTCTTGATATAGCCAAAGAAATGGGCCATACTGTGTGTAAGGAATTGGTATGTGTCAAGTTATTCGTTTTGCATATTCTTGTTTATGCATGTATTTACATATTTTCATTTACATATGTATATATGTATGTATGTTTTTCTTAATTTAAGATTGAATGTGCCATGCGACGGGAAAAAAGTGCTTTCGATCACATTAATACTGATTGGAATTTGCCAAATGAAGATGGTTCAACAGATTTTTCTGACGACGATACTGTAATAGATGAGCGAGTAAGTACTAATTTTTAATTTTTTTTTGCAATATTTTAATTTACTTGCTGAATATGTTAAGATTTGAATTACAGTACATATTTCCTTTTCTTACCAAATATTCCCATTTCGATTAAATGAGTTTACTTTTAGTTCTTGAGGTGTCATATGTGCCCTTAATTATGAAAGTGGTCTAAGTCATATATTGCTCTGATCGAGATATTTAGTAGATTTTATTTAAATAAATCAAAAAGTGATTTTATATTACATATATAGCATTTTAATTAAGAGATGTACTGGTATCGATTAATATAAATTTATTTAATAATTTTTAAATATTTATTGAAGTTTTTCAAAGATTTATTTGATATTTCGAAGCAAAAATACACATGACTTAGACCACTTTCATGATTAAGGGCACAGGAATTATAAAGCAAAAGCTCAGAAAATTAAGCTTATGCCAGTATTTTTGGCAAATGGCATTTTCGAGAAATTTTTTTATGTATTTTTTATTCCAAAATCCAAATAAGACACATTTAGCCGAATTAAACACATTTTCAAAGACAGTATATGTGTAAAGATGTGAATTTCTACACATAAATGTGTTACTTGTAGACGGCATGTAGCCAATGTAGCTTCATGATGACGTCAAAATTGCGTCAGAGCCACATGCACATGTAGTTTTCTACATGCCGTGTACTGCAGGCTTAACAAGTAATAAAATTTATCTTTGCCAAATTTTTAGTTTCGCTGACTATAATTTAGAAAAAAAAACAGAAATTTAACATTTTACATTTATCAAAGAAGTCAACTAGATAATTTAAACTCTTCTGATAATTTATGATGTTGCATGTAAGCTGCGTTCTCCTCGTAGCTTTAGCGCTATTTACTTCCTTACACACAATCATTCTCTCCTTAACTTAGTAAATAATTACCGGTATTACTACACTACATTGCTAGAATTAAAAATTAATGCTATTAGTATTTGAAAAACAAATATGTATATCAATATATATCAGAGCTGCACACAGAGAGAGAGAGAGAACCGAGAGAAATGTATAAGCGTATGTGTATTCATTTGTATAAAAAGCCGATTGATGTTCGGCACTCTGGCGCTTCTCTGGGCAGCCTGGATGTACATACATCTGTATGCATAATAATATAATACCCTAGGCGTGAATTGTCTAAACATTTAAGTTGTTGTTGGTGGTAATATATTTTTCTCTCATCATACTAGTGAGTTGGGAGGTGCACGTAGTGCGGAAATTTTTCTGATTGTCTTTCACTTGGGAGTGACCAGAAACGATTTCTCTTCGATTGTCCAAGCAGCTCACTACTTCCGGTCCTAGGCCAAGTATTTCCCGGGCAATGGTTTTTCAGATTCCTCTGAAAGCTAGCTAGAGTGAGAAGGCGCCCAGTCATATAGCCTGAATGATTACAGAACATCGTAACGTCTCAGGCAAGTAGGTAAATTTGCATGAATATTTGCTGACGCATGACTGCACCGTGGGATTGGAAGACACGAATATAGCTGTCCTATCTCCAATCTAAGAAAGGAGGGCCAGCAACCCATTTTTCAGAAATCCAACTTGCTAACGAATCGCTTAATAAACAGCCTCTAAATGAAAAACCGAAACCTTTGATGACGACCTTTTGCATATCGAACACAAGAACTATGATTGGATACTGGAGCGTTAGAACCGTAAGAGACAGCGATAACATCAGCGCTGGTATGAACTCCAAATACTTGCAAGTAGAGCGTAAAATATCAAGCTATGGTCTTGCAATACTTGGATTGAGTGAGTTCCGATGGCAAGGTTTAGGCGAATTTTCGTCCCCACGCTCTAAAGTAATATTTCCTCGAAAACTGTGTCTGATCGAATACTAATTGCTCGGTTTGCATACAAAATCAGAATCGTCACAATTATTCAGTGCCCCAACTGAAACTGCCAAAGATGATGTTAAAAATTCATTTTATGGTCAGCATAATATTACATACGACTCTGTTCCACGTGGTGATATTGTTTTAGTAATGGGAGATGTGCTTGCTAAAGTGGGCTCTGATAATGGCTCATTGGAACATTTAATGGGTAGACATGGAATTGGTGCTTGAAATGGTAACGGGGAAGGATTTATAGATTTCTGTAATGCTAGAAAACTTCTTATTGGTGGCACGCTATTTGATCATAAGTTGGGTCACAAAATAACTTGGTTGTCTTCTGATACACATAACACAGCACGTTAAATTGGTAACTGTGCTATAAGCCAACGGTATCGAAAATGTCTCCTGCATGTGCGCTGCAAAAGGGGAGCAGACATAGGCCAATCCTAGTAGTTGTATTCGCCTCTACACAGCTGAAATACTAAAAAGGTCGAACAACGTACGGCCTAAAATTACGCCATTGAACGCAGCTACCACACAGCTACGTAAAACACTAAACAGCTCACTTAACTCGGTAAATTCTAAGTGGGACCACATAAAAAACAAAATAAAATCCGGCATTCACCCAATGGAAGACAACAATGGATGACCGATGAAACGTGAAAAATTATTGCAGAAAGACGAGAGCTAAAGGAAAAACTGGGAAAGAAGGGAAGGAAAGGAAGGAACATTTTTCTATTAAGCTGAACTCTTTCATAGATAGCTAGGATTAGTATAAAACCTCCTAGTATAGCGGAAGCTATTGCGCCATAAAACAACTGCCAAATGGAAAAGCAGCTGGTATCGATGATATTTCTGCGGAAATATACAAATGTGATCCGACGCTTTCAATTTTATATCCTCTGATTACTGAGACCTGGGAAACCGAATCCTTTCCGGAAGGATGGGATTGTTGTTAAAATCGCGAAAAAGGGAGACCTTAAAGATTGTTATAACTGGAGATATATTTGTAACCGGTGCCAAAATAGTTGCAAAAATAATATTAAACCGCATTAAAGAACACTTGGAGCACACTATCAGCTCATGTAAAGCGGGCTTCCGTAACTCATTGCGCATAATCATTGAACAATGCATTGAGTTTAATTCCAAACTACAATTGCTACTTATAAATTTTGAAAAAGCGTTCGATTCAATTAATCGAGAATGTATTTGGTTAGCTTTGCGAATAAGAAACATACCTGAGAAATTAATTTATTTTATTAAAGAAAGTTATAGCCATGCCAGAAGAGTTTTTGAAGCAGCATCCAATGGTATATAAAACTTGACCACTTGCGACCTAGTAATTTTTTTATTACTAACATTATTATTATATAAATGAAGCTTGATTAACATTGAACAAAATTACAAATCTCATGAGAGTGCCGTCAAATGTACTCCTAATAAAAATAGAATTTTTGTAACATATGTTAATTTAATTCAAATGAAATAAAGCCCCAAAAAATTGTATGGAGTTATTGGGGCCAATTTTAATTTCCTTTAATCCTAGCGAAATCGATAAAACTTAAGAATGAATAAAAGCCCCACATTAAAAAATTTTATTGGTTATGAAGTTTCAAAGAATAAAAAATAACCTATTTGTTATGAGCTTTCAAAGAACAAAACAAATAAATAAAACGACGTTTAGCTTCCAATTTCTAATAGAATAATAAAATATTTTTTTATTTTAATTTTATTCTAAGCCCAACTTGTCATAACTCAAGAAGCCTAATTAAGTTAAAAGCATACAGTACAATTCTCTTATATATTTTAAATCAAAGTTGCTTTTGTTATGCACACCAAGAAGTGCTTTCATGTGCATTCAACACACTTCCTCAAAAGAAACGTTGAGTCACACAAACTTAAAAATAATAATATATCTATTGTAACATTATTATGACAAGTTGTGAATTCTGATATGATCCAACATTTGTTGCTTGGATTTGGGAAACCTAGAAAAACCCAATCAGATCATCAATAAATTAAACAAAGAACATTAAATAAATAATACAATAATAAACAAAATAAGTTACACATAAATTAATAATGTAATATTAAGTATACAAATATAAAAAAAAAATTATTCATTTAGCCCGATTTTACTTCTCAAACTTACAAATCTGGCCACATGCAATGGCTTTGTCAAAATATCAGCTAATTGATCATCTGTAGAAACATACTCAATAGTTATTAGTTTTTTTTTAATTTGATCTCTTGAAAAATTATATTTTATATCAATATGCTTGGATCTTTTGTGACATGACGGATTACTAGCAATGTTTATGCAACCCTGGTTGTCTTCCAGTATCCTTATTACTTCATTATAATTAATTCTGATACCTTTCAGAAATGAGCGCAACCACATGGCCTCTCTAACAGCCTCAAATTATGCCATGTATTCCGCTTCGGTAGATGAAGCTGCCACCGAATTTTGTCTTTTAGTACACCAACTAACTAAACAAGATTCAAACATCCTAAATAAGTAACCAGTAGTACCTTTCCTATCAATTTCACATCCCGCCCAATCAGAGTCAACATAACCAACAAAAATTTCTCTATAATCTAAATTTTTAATAAAAGTTAATCTCAAATTAATAGTACCCTTTAGGTATTTAAGTACCCGTTTAAGACATTGCCATAATTCAGCATTATTCTTATTGGTATATCTAGTTAAAATATTTACTGCTGTACTCAGGTCTGGACGTGTACATAGCATAACATACATCAAACAACCTATTAAATTTCGGCAAGGTGCAGCACATTCTTTTTCTGAATTTAAAACTTTATAATCAAGTTAACTTGGAAGTGGGGAACCAACTTGATCTGTCATGTTAAACTTCTCTAAAACGTTCTGTATATACTGGCTAAGATTTAACTTACCGTTATGTCTATCCATTTTAATGCCAATAAAATGCCGAATTTCTGATAAGTCTGTCATTCTAAATTTGGTCTTCAAATAGGACTTAACTTCCGATATTTTTTCTGCGTACTTTTTTTTTTGCTATTTCCATATCATCGACATATAATAATAGGTATATATTTTTCGAAATATCACCTTTATCAAGAATATAAATACATCGATCAACAGCCGAATTCACAAAGCCACTGTCTTTTAATGCTACCTCAAATGTTTCAAAGCAGCACCTAGCTGCCTGTTTAAGTCCATAAATGCCCTTATTCAGTTTACAAACCTTATTTATATCAACAGGTAAGCCTTGAGTAATCTCCATGTAAATTTCCTCCTTTAGAGTTCCATTCAAGAATGCAGTTTTCACATCCATATGGTGAACTCAAGTCATATTGATTTGATATAGCTAAAACTAACCGAAAACTAGAAATTCGCGCTACTGGTGCAAATGTTTCGTCATAATCGACTATATATCCCTGAGTAAACCCACGAGCTACAAGACGAACCTTGTATCCAATTGGCTTGCCAAACTCATCGTGTTCAATTGTAAAAACCCATTTAAAATCAACTATATTCTTATCTTCGGGTTTTTGTTCAAGAGACCAAGTTTGATTTATAAGGTGAGAGTTAAACTCTTCCTTTGCAGCCTTTTCCCAGTTAGAGCTAGCCTCTCTAATTCTGATTTCACTATATAACTTTGGCATGCTACTAAAGAAATGTTGTGCATTCATAATGCAAGCATTGAGAAATGTATATGATTGATAAGCCATATCCTTTAATCTTTCACTTCGTCGAATCTCTCCAACTGCTTTAGCTTTACTAGGCCACCTGTTTTCCGTACTTTCGTTCCGAAAAACATCGTGTGACCCTTCAGTACTCTCATTCCGGAAATTGTCGTTTACCTCTTCCGTACTCTCATTCTGGAAGTTGTTTTGTATCACTTCCGTACTCTCATTCGAAAAGTTTTCTCGTATCTCTTCCGTACTCTCATTCGGGAAACTGGACTTTTACTGGACTCCGTACTCTTATTCAGCAAGTTAAACCAAGTATTATTTAGTTGATCACTTTTGTTCTAGAACACAAAGTCTTTTGATTGTACAGCTCTTGAATTGACCATATTGGTTTCATCAACAATAACATTTCTTGCCACAATAAACTTTTTCGATTCCTCAAACCATAATTTAAGACCATTTGGTTCATATCCAACAAGTATACACTTCAATGATTTGTCATTAAATTTCCATTTTCTCGTTTTATTATGAACATATACTGTTGAACCAAATATTCTTAAATATTTCCATTTAGGTTTTTTGTTGTGCCACATTTCAAAAGGTGTTTTATTACTATTTTTTAATACACTACAGATTAAACCCAAAAACTTTTATCTAATTTAGCAGCAGTAATCATTGCACGACCTTTTTCAGTAATGGTTCTTATCATACGTTCAGCAACACCATTTAATTGCGGTGTATATGGGACTGTCAGGCGACAAGTGATTCCTTTTTCTACGCAGCATTCACGCATCTCATTAGACAAATATTCTCTGCCATTATCAAATATAAAAATTTACAACTTTTAAATCGAGCCTCGCTTTTTGAGACAAAATCTTTAAAAATGGCAAAAACATCAGATCTATATGAAATCAAATAAGTTGCACAATAGTGTATAAAAATTGCTCAACAAATATTATATAATAGTTCTTCCCATCAATCGTAGAAGGTGTTATTGGACCACAAACATAGTAACCTTTACACCTCCTGCATTGAATTCAATTATCATGCCAACATCTTGCATCTTCTTTACAGACAATAAATTATGAGGTATATCTTCACAAAACAGCACATCTTCCAGTGTAATTTTTTGTTTGTAATTTGCTTAAAAGTCTTACAATGCCTTTAGCTGTACTATAGACATATTCTGCGTATGCGTTTTGGCACTGCAATCTCAATAGGCGACTCCAAATCAATGTAATCAGTAAACAAGTTCTTATCGTTGATCATATGGTTCGAAGCTCCAGAATCCTAAATAAACGAAATATCATCTTACATAGCGTCTATACCTGATATAATATCAAATATATTTCTATCAACAAACGTCAAATTTCAGAGCAGAGAGAGTGATATTACGTGTGGACTGCAATATTAGTATTATATTAATATTATATCAGATATTATAATATTGTTTTCATAATATATATTTAGAAAACAATATTATGATATCAAGTGTCAAAAAACGCACACATACATAGATACGATCAGAGAAATTTGTGTATTAAAATGAAAATAAATATTTTTTGGTAAACAAATGCTGAAATGCTTTAACTGTACACGATGTATTAAGGAAATGCCAAGATTTTTTATAAAACACACAGTAATATTAAAATAATCGAAGATGTTCACTGCGCGGCTGCCTGTTAATTATGAAATATTATGATATTTACAAGAGTACGTTTTCCCCTACATAGATATTAATATTAATATAAATATATTTTTCTTCTCATTCTGCCGACGTTCTATTTCATATTATATCAGAATTAATATCAGGTATAGACGCTATGTTAGGAATACATTTTCTTTTTCTCATCATAAATGCGAAACCTTTTTCTTGTTGGACGCCCCACAGTGGCTGAAAATCGTTTTTCATTGGCCAAAATTCTGTAACTTTTGAACTGATCAAAATATTGAAGTAATTTTTATTTTAGTGGATAGATATTTAGTTCAGTTTGACTCAGTTTTAATTACATTAAAATTGATTGAGGACTTTTTAAGGAATTCTAGCTCAAAGTTGAACTTTTGAATTTTTTTAACTTTTAGAGTGAAATATGGGTTTATTATTTTTTTATTTATTAAAAAATTTAATATATGGAAATTAGTAATAATTATAAATATGTTTTGTAATAATGGAATTTATTTAATGTTACACTCAAAAAAATTTTACACTAAAAAAAAATAGTAAAATCAACGATTTTGCTATTATTACAGAAAAATTAAAAATTTTTTGCTGTCTAATTTGCAATTTTGTTTACACTCAAAGAATAGTTACACTTAAAAAAAACTTTAATAATATTATCTAAAAATATTGCTATTACTACAGAAAAATGTATTATTTTTTGCTGTCAAATTTGATCATTTTAAAAAACATATTAAAAATAAAAACTGCAATAAATTTTAATAGCATTTGTAACAATGGTAGGTTCTGTTTATTATTATTTTTTACTAATAGTATGCTTTTCGTACCTTAAATAACAATGAAAGGCAATTATGATTATTATTCATTTGACTCAAATATTGATTGTAAATATTCCATATTTTGTTCTGTGCTATTTCTGTTCTTTCCACTTTCCATTGATTTCGAATACTGGAGATGAACGGATCTGACGTTGCCAATAATATATTAAATAGATCTTCATTTGTTGAATTTCGTGAAATTTTTCTAGTATTGTGCTCTCTATAAAATCTGTAATCCTTGTTTCTTTTTTCCTGAGCCTCCTCTGATAGATCTCCAAGTGGCACCAAATGATATTTAATGATATCTTCTCCATGATAAAGGATTTTATGAACTGTTGCAGACATATTTCTCCATGGGTAGTTGGTTGTATATATTTTTGCAGTTTCCTTAGCATAATCTCCAAATTTTCTAGAGTCAATTTCTTCATTGCACGCAAGTACTTCTAGGATTATTTTAAACCTGAAAATAAGGTTTAAATCCACTCCTGTTATTTCAGATGCTGTTTCTGGATCTGAAAAGAATGTTCTTGCGGTATTGCCATCATTTGTATTGCTTGACCCTTGTTTTGGCTGATCTATAATCAATCCTAATTTGCGATATTCATCTAGAACATGTTTCTTTTTTGAACTTCTTAACTCTTTGTTGGTTTCGTTGTTTCTTATTGATCCTGAAGACCCGAAATCCAAATCATAACTGATTTTTAGTATGTGTTCCATAAGTCGTATTCTTGCATGTAGTGGTGATAATCCAAATTCATATGCATCGGTATTATCTAATGATTTTGTCGGGACTTGGTTTAATTGGGTTGATGTTGCTTGGCATATAATGCAGCTGGATGCAGCCTTCGTGTTAGTCAAAGCCTGACCTACTTTTCCATCTATCATTGTCAGCACTAATTGGTAGCTTACTTCAGTTTGCTGCCCATCTAACTGTAATTGTAATGGCTGTAGTGTTGCAATTTGGGCCTTGATATCACTAACTTCTTTGTTAATGGCATCATGAGTTTCTTTTTTGAATTCAAATTTAATTGGCCTGCAGTATTTCGTAGAAGATGGTGTCTCATTTTTCCAAATATCCATTGTTTGCGTTGTACTAGTCGAAGGCTCTGAATCTTCCAAAATCTTTTTCAATCGCAATGGTACAAATGATACCATGAACATATCTGAGTCCGAAATATTTTCACATACAGCTTGTTTGTATTGTTTTTGTCCCGAGGAACCATCACATCCCCATTTACAAAAAAGAATTAACTTTGTGTTTCCATATTTCTTTAACTCATTTCCTGTTATTGATTGTAGCAAGCGTTCGGCTGTGTGATCAAGTAGAGATTGTAGTTGTACCTCTGCCGAAATTGGTGTGATTGTAATAGTGTCCTTTGATGGCAAACAGTCTATTTTAGCAGCGGTTATGTAATGATATGCTGGATACATATTTGACCCTTTTTCAATCGCACGCAGTCTGAGCTTAATATATTGCTGTTTTGTTAATTTCAAATCCAGAAATAATGCTAATGCCTCCTCATTTGTGTACTGTATTGCATCACTCGGAGTTGGTATACTTTTAAGAATCCGTTTTGTTCTCACTGGACTAGCTTTAACAACTTTTTCAATGATATCCACTTTTGATAATTGGTTCTGTGATCGTAATTGATGTAGGAAAGATTCTTTTATATTTGTACAACCAATTGCATCGTTAAAATCTTTAAGTTTCCGCCTCTTAGATCTATCACTGCAGTTGCCCATTAATGATTTGCGTGGTCTTCCAGCCTTATCTTGCTTTGCTGTTTCTGCAGCGACAGTAAGTTGGCCTTCTAACCAGTTTGCACTTTTTATATAAAAGTTTTGTTTACTGTAGCTAACTTCTTTGTAGCGTTTTTTTAGTGCTTTGACGAAATTAGATAATTGCTCTTGCATTTCGGTGCTACACGAATTTAAGTTTAATTTTATTTTAACGTAACTAAGAACATCTTCCTGGTTCTTGTTTCTAAAATACTCTTCGGCCAGTTCTTTATAACTGAAGCTCTCCATATTTATCTGAATATTTTTATTTGTTATATTTTATCCGTACAATTAAAGGATTAACTTATTACTGAGTAATCCCTTATGGAATCCGTAGTTTTATACATTTTTAGATACATGTTATTCACACATTGATCTTCAATTTCATAGCAGGTAGTGCTTAAATTGAACAAAACTGCACATGTTATTCAGACCTTAATATCAGGTAAAACTGATTAGTATCTCGCCAATATGGGGTTGTTTTTTATCTTTAGTGGTTTAATGTCGCCATTATTGTTATAAAAATGTTTATGACTTTGGTTGACCCTAACATTTGATAACAGGTAAATTCAGAAAGAGATCATATGTTTACTGTAGAACCTATTGTGATAATTTTATGACTTATTTTTTGCTGATCAAAACAAAGCCATTAAACCCTTTCGCAGGTATTATATTTAATTTTTTTCGTTTTACGTAGTCTAAAGTAAAAAAAAAACAAACTTTTAGGCAAAAAAGTGAAAATTTAAGACACTATTGTATACGAGTACTTATAGGGCTGTTTAAATTAATTTGAATTTTTTTTAGAGTAATTTCATTAAAATGAAAAAAGTGTTCTACCCACGGGTCGTCACGGGTGCAAAAGTATATATAGCGTTAAAGAGGACACTTTCACCTTTCTCCTGGTGGTATACGTTTCTTGTTCCCTTTTGTTCCCTAGAAGTTCTATTCCACTAAAATTTAAATTTGAGAAAAATATAGTAGTTTCATAAATATTTCATAACGCCCGTAATATTAAACGCTAGAGCTGTGACCACTTACAACAACTAAAGACTATAGTCCTACCAACATTATAAAAAAGACCGCAGGCCGTTATCGATGATAGCTTGCGAGTAGTAACCATTTATTTTTGATAAAAAACAAAAGAAAAACACCTTTTTCTGAAATTAAAAAAACGGTTGAGTTTGACAGCATGCCACGCCCACAATTATCAATAGTTTAACCTAAGTTTTTGGCTACCTTAATCTGGATATATTAGCTACAAAAAGGCGTAAAAATTTTAAAAATCGGTGACAAAAAAAAATTAGACTTTTGGCCAATGAAAAACGATTTTCAGCCACTGTGCGCCCGCTAAGTGAGCACTCTTATCTGTTTGGTCATCGAGCCGTGGTTGATTATTTAAAATTCTCTTAAAGAAGCGGTCTTTTTTAATATGCCCCATCTTACCATAATGATGGCACTTTTGTTTAGGTTTAAAATTGGTTTTGAAAAATTTGTACTTCATTCCGTTTTTAAAGTTAAATGTTTTTACTTTATTTTGATATTTTCTATCGCTTCGTTTGTAATACCTTTGAGCTTGTATCTTTGCTGACAGTTCTTAATTTTATCTCATGATCAAGCAAACGGTTTTTAACAAACGCCAACGTTAAATTGTCCTCAGACAAGGTTTCAAGAGCAGTTATAACTCCATCATAAGAAGATGGTAACATCAATAATAGGTGCGATACTTTGTTCATTTTTGCACCTGATGCTAACAATTCGGTCATCAAATATATTAAAGTGGTTTAAAAGCGTAGATTCACTTTTTAATTTAAGGGATAAAAGCTGTTTGCGAACAGAAAGCTACGATGCTAGACTCTTTAGCTCATAAATTGCATCCAAATTGGCTAAAATTTGTTTTGTGGTGCTTCCATAATTTGCAAAGCCAAGAAAAGAATCACTTAAAAATTCAATTACTATACCTTTAGCCATTCTCTCTTTTTTTGTCCATTGTTCAGTAATCCTTTCAGGGACCTCATCATCAACGGCTTGTAAGCATCCATTTTGGCCAAGATCGCTCGAACTCGAAACTTCCAAATGGAATATTTTTCACAATCAAAAAGTTTAATATTCCTTTTTGAATTGTCCATTCTAATAGTCTGTGAATTCGGCATTCTCGGCTTAAAACAAATCGTTGTCAATGACTTTCGCAGTTTTTAATTTTTTTTTTAAATTGTTCTTTATAAATTTATGTATTAGATGAGTGGTTATGAGGTTTCAAAGAACAAAACAAATAAATAAAACGACGTTTAGCTTCCAATTTCTAATAGACTAATAAAATATTTTTTTATTTTAATTTTATTCCAAGCCCAACTTGACATAACTCAAGAAGCCTAATTAAGTTAAAAGCATAAAGTACAATTCTCTTAAATGTTTTAAATCAAAGTTGCTTTTGTTATGCACACCAAGAAGTGCTTTCATGTGCATTCAACAAATTTAATATTTTGTGGGGCTTCATTTACTTTTTCTTTTTTGGGGCTAAATTTCGAAATGAAAATAGATCCAAAAAAAAGGTGCAAGAACGCCCCAAAATTTTCGTGTTATTTGTTTTCTATGTAAACATTGGTATAATTTTTAATTTTGCATTTTGGGGCGTTATGTCCTGGGGTCTTTTTTCGCACCACCCTACATAATTCTTTCTGCATTGGGGTCATTTTTCATTTTGCTCTTTGGGATATAATATAACCACTTAAAATAAAATATAAAATTTTAATGAGCGTGACTCCGCCCATTTTTTTAAATGGCGGATTGTATCTATCTTAGACCTCCAGGTGTGTGGTAAGTTTCGCAAAAATCGGTTAAGTAGAATCGCGTGAAATATTATAATAAATTTTAATGGGCGTAACTCCGGCCATTGTTTCACTTTCAAATTATGTAATTACAAGAACCAAATGTGTTTTATAGCTTTCGCAGCAATCAAATAAGTAGAATATCATAAAATTATACTTAAAACATTGTGGGCGTGTTCGCGCCCACTTTGTTTTACAATGGGACCAATGGAAAGCTATCCTTCCAGGCAACAAAAATTTAACAATCGGTCTAAAATGCACTGAAGATACAAACCAAAAAAAATAATAGAGACTAATTGTAAACCTCTTCCTTTTTTTGAAGTCGGTTAAAAATACAGACGAGGTGAAAACCTCCTCCTTTTTTTGACGTCGGTTAAAAAACAGATACACATGTTCTTACGTATTTAAAATATAAATTTGTGTGTGTTGTTTATTCAGTAGTCTAATGACTGAAAATGATTAATGAGGAACTTTTTAGATAGATTACATGAGTTGAATAGATAAAGATCTCAGAAAGCATGGTAACGTGTTACAAGATGTAGCAGTTTTTACAAAGAACGAGCGTTCGAAAATGGAATTACTTATTAACGAAATGATAATATGAGGATTTCGCACAGAGGGTATGCATTAAAAAAAAGAACGTTTATTTCTTTGGGACACCCTAATAGCCATATCTCAAAAAATTTATTTTTTTAATGATGCAGAATAATTCTTCATATCGTAGATTATCTGGTGTAAAAATTTTATACAAATGACTTTAATGTTCACCTATTGAGAAAAGATTTTTTTAATCAGAAATAATTAATATTCAGGCTCAAGTTCAGTAATTTCAATTCTTATTGAATGAAATATTTTTATTAATTAATGTGAGTTTCTAAGGAAGAGAAGAAAAATTAAACTTAGACCGATACTTCTCTGTGCAGCCACGCACTTCATTAGCACCCTAGTCTATCTACTTGGGTAGAGATTCTTATTAACATCAGCTATTTAACTTAAATTTATAATGAAACGGAATATGAGAAACGATTGTTGTGTATACAATTGATTTACCTTTAGTAAACATATTTATAAGTATCACTATTAATTTTCTGTTTTTTCCATTTTTCTATTTAAGTTAGCACGAAATTATATTACTCTACCTAAACTATTAGTGCTTATCTTTTTTTACGATCATCACATTAATTATTTTTACTTATTCGATGGTCTAAAAAGTACATTTTGTTTTCATAGTTGGTACAAAATCCAAGAAGTCACTGTACGTTTGTGAAGTCACTGAACTCCTCATAAACGGCTAGACCGATTTGAATGAATTTTTTGTATACGTTTGGGTGGCGTCCTGGATGGTTTAGATTCACAAATTAGCCCAGCAGATTGCACTGCAGTCGATATCTAGGTTATTTATCTACACTGCAACTAAACGGCTGGATCGACTTGAATGAATTTTTGTGTATGCATTCAAGTGGGGGCTCAGCTAGTATCTATATAACATTTTCGTGTCACGGTGTTTGTAATTGAAATTCTCCAAAACGGCTTGACCCATTTTTATGAAATTTTGAATATGTATTCGGTGTGTCTGAGAGTAGGTCTATTTTTCATACCCCTAAGCGGACTGTACCACGCCCATACGAACGAAATATTTTATATCTTGTAAGCTATAGGAGTCAGAGTATTCAAATTTTGTATGGACTCTCTTGAGAAAAAGTTGCGAAGTAATATAAAATATTGGTAGCATAGAACCGCAGAAAGGGGCAACCCAATAAAAAGTAATAAATAATAATTTTATATCTTGAAAGCTTGAAAGATTCTTCAAATTTTGCATAGACTTTTTTGAGAGCGAGCTGCGAAGTGATTTAAAATATTTTGACCGGGGGAAGGGGCACCCATATACAAAGTAATTACAAAAGTCTTATGTCTTAAGAGTTTTAATAGCAAGATTCTTCAAATTTAGTATGGGTTAGTTTGAAAACAATCACCCGTATTGCGTATGTCACGTCGAATAGTCATCTACGAGAATTTCCTACTATATTAAAGGAAATGTGGAAAAAGTTTGTTTAATCTAGGACAAAATTCTCGTAGTTGAATATTCGACATGACATTACCCAATACGGGTAAATAAATATAAGTATAAATTATATGTATGTCTTTATAAAGGGTTCTTAAAACAAATTTTCATACAAAATTTTTCTTAAAAAGCCTTTATAAAACCTTTTTATTTTTTTATAGATAAGGGGTTAATGTTTGGTGTTTTTTTATTTTTATATTCCATCATCGTTTACAGCACTCCCTACCCTATAAATACCCTAGATATAATTTATGTGGCAAAACAACGTTTGCCGGGTCAGCTAGTAATCTATAAATTATAATTTTTTTGCTATGAATAAAGATTTTAAAATTTGCAATCTAAAAACAACATTACTTCTCATTTAGAAACGCTCCCGCCCGCCAAGTTTTGCTGGGGGTGATTCACCCGTTCTTCGTTCTCGTTCCTCAACTTGTGATTCTATACAGAGTAGTTCTAGTCCAATTGCTAACTGTCCCAGCCGTCAGTTTACCCTTCCCATGTATCAGCAGTCAGCGGGCACATCGCCAAAACAACAAATGTCACTTGGTCAATACTTGGGCAGCGCTGGAAATATTAATGCAAGCGGTACAAATAGTGGGACGGGGGGTGGTGGTTCGAGTCCGAGCTCAGCATCCAGTCAAAGTGGCCGCTTAGGGCCAAGAAGTAATAGTGAATTTGTAGGTGGCGCTCGAAAATCTACATCTACAGGTAATTTATAGTTAAATTTCTTTAAATTGTTTATAAATGTTTTAAATTGAATAAATGAAAAAATTTGCAGCTAACATGAATTCTTTAAAAAAACGTACAGCTCCAGCACCTCCTCCAGGCACTAGTACCACGTCATCCACTTTTTATGGCACGTTGCCGCATGCTCCCCGACATTCACAAAATTTCGACACAAATGATATACGAACGCACAATCACAAAAATCAGTCAATGGATGCCAATTATGGCACCTTGCCTCATTTACGTTCTGTCGATGGTAGTCCTCGTATTATAGGTCATAATAGTTCACCATCTCATGGTGGTAGTTTTTATGAGCGTTTCGATAAACTAGTTTCACAGGACCCGAATGGTGGACCACAAATGAGCCATCACATATTGCCAGCCATGACAACATTTGGTCATAAACGTTCGCCCAGCGGCGAATCTCTAAATCGCAATTTACACTTGGCTGGAGCAAAATTAGTGTTGCCACCTGCAGGTGAAATGCCAACATTAAAACATGTTGATAAATCAGCTTTAATTCGTCCGAAAATACCACCTCCCGGACCACCATCATCAGGTAATAAAATATGCAACATTGCAAACAAAGGCATGTACTAAAATCTATAATATTTTTATAAGAACGTGAAATAGCCAATGGTCAATCAAATGAAAGTATTAGCTCAATGGATGAAGGTCCTATTGCTCCACCGCGTAAGGTAAGAAATCAATAAGATATTAGTTTTTCAATAATTAATATAATGAAAAAAACTAAATTCTTTATACTCTGTGCATATAAAAGTGTGAAATGTCTTTTTAAACAATATCTGATAAACAAATTAATTAAATTGCCGCTTTATTTGTACTCCCGTTATATGTTTTTAATTTTGGCGTTTCATTTTTTCAATTAAACCCTTATTTTGAAATATTTTTTTTCAGCACAAACATAAAAGGTTATTGAAACTATCACAACCCAGTGAAGAAACGGTAAAAGCGATTTTATGTTTCGTTGTAATTTTCCGTGTTGTATCTTATTTGTTTGTTAATTCATATTTGTTCATACTAAAAAAGTATAATTAGTTTATAAAATTAGTTCCACAGGTCAACTAACGAAACTTTAAAAATAAGTTTAAGTGCGAATTTTTTTGTAAAACTTTTTTATTTTTTATAATTTTGGTTACAAAATTAAACGAATATATTGAAGTCAATTTTAAAAAAAAGATAAAACCGCGATAATTCCTATCCCGTTAATTCAAAAACCTCAACAGTTCCAAATTAACGGCTGGTCCCTTGAAAACACAACTCTTTAATTCGCAAAAATCCCAAACATTTTCGTCTGAATCAAAGTCTGATGAACCCCTCTAAATTGTCCTTACTAGTAAATAGCTAATTATAATTCGTAATATAAACTAATCAGGACATGAAGACAATTTCGCGCGAAATTTTTCTCGGGGAACAATTCCAACTAATAGCAAAATTAACAGGGAAAACACAAAATTCTAATTGTAAAAGGGAGAAATTTCATGCGGAATTTTATTCATGATAGCCCTGAATATGTTGTGAAAAAAATACAAAAGCAGAGGAAAATATTGTGTTTCTTAAGATTAATTTGTTTCACGTTTTTGTGAACTGTGTCACGTAAAAATGTCAGAGAAAACACTCCATTAAATTCATACCCCCCATAAATCGTTTTTTATCTTAAACTTGTTAAATCTTCTAATCTACATTAAGTATGTATATTGAAGTGGCAATCGCCTAGCTTTAATAATTTGACTTTTATATGCACGTGTTTACATATGTATGTATGTGTATTAGAGGACGTTTGATTTTATTGGGCTTTATGACGGTTGGCCATTCACGCCTTCGACTTTGCTATATTGATTTTGTAATAGTGGAAATTTTTAAGGTTGCCACCATTTGAAAAAAATAAAAAACTAAATATCTCGAAAACGAACGTATAAATTTGTTTGAAATTCGGTACGATGAAAATACGCTAACAAAATGGCCTACAAGCCATGTAGACCAAATTTCGCTCGGAAAAGTCGATAATTTTCCTGGCGCTTGTGCCACCTTAACGATAAATTTCTACAAAAAGTGTGTATCTTTTGAGTCAAAGAAGCCAAATCTTGTTTTGAAACAAATTAATTTCACTGTTTTTCATAAATCCGAACATTAACACTTCAATATATTTCAAGTTGAACCCAAATGGGTTCAAGTTCGCTGATTATAAAGACTGAACCCTAATCCCGTTGAACCGACAAATTCAACAAGGTTCGGGTTCAAAAATATAAAAAATAAAGAAATATTTAATAGAATAATAATAATATCCATTACATTTCTTGCATGCAAAAAAAAATTAAAACAAAACCGAAATAAAATGCGGATTGAACACCAGGTGTCCTTTACATGTGCTAATGTATTTATCTTTTTAGTCCAATTTTGATAGAAAAACAGCGTATAAGCTGTTATAATAAAACACATGTAGTTTTTTAACTTTGAACCCGAACCCTGAACCGAACCCGAACCTGAATTGATTAAATTGAACCTGAACCCATTTTTCAAGGTTTCAGACCCTGATATAAATATATCTGTAATTCATAAAAACTTGTATTGACGAGCATTTATACTTTAATCGAAATAAGTACTATAGCATAAATGATTGCAAGTATACAAAGCAAATATTTGAATAAATGGGTAAACTTACTTAAGTTTTTTAGAAAAAATAAAAAGTGCGAAATTTAAAACTGACACCCGTTAGGTGCTTGCTTTATTTCCAATAAAAACCCCGATAACATTGGTTTCTACATATGACACCTAAAACCTACATCATTGGTTTTCATGATAACAAAGCATTTTTCTTGTCATTTTCAAAATCAATTCTGACAACATCGGTTTCTATGACAACCATGAATATCAAATTAGTCCAAACCTTTCTGGGTACTCATTCAATCGAAGTAAAGAATTTATTTCGTGAAAAAGAATTACCATTAACTAACCCTTCGTTTCGATAAGAAATACTATATAAAAAAGCTTATGACCAATATTAATTTCGTATCGTTAATACTCAAAATTTGAATATAGAAAGAACTAAATAAATTAAGAATTCAATTGTGCCATCGTTGTTTAATTTATTTTATAAATATATGTTGTGTGTGCAGAAGAAATATATATGTACATACACAGAAAAAAGTTAAAACAACCCAGCGGGAAAAAGAAGGCGTACGGATGCCTTCTAAAATGCACCTGTACTCCTTCTTTTGGGTGTACAAGGCCTGTTCGCTCCATCCCATATTCATATCTTTTTTACAAACGTTGCCATTGCGATGTGGGCCTTCCGTTCTCGCTTCTTTCGCAGATATTCTAAAAGGCCTTCACAATAATGACTCTTAAAGGCCTTCCAGAGAATGGCTGTTAAAATTCCTTCAAAACATATAAACTCATCCATTATGCCACTAGAGTCCTGTTTTATTAATTTATTTATTTTTTTCAAATTCTTAGCACTTCTAATTCTTTCAGTAAATTTTTTTAGAACATTTCTTGTATTAATTTTGATAATTCCTTCTGTTGGGGGGTCATATTCTGCAAAAAAATCATTTCTGAATTTCTTAGCTGTCGTTTTTGTACAGTACTTTTGGCTAGAAGAAAATATTTCAGAGTGTAGGTGCAAAATATTTGAATTTGTCTCTCATTAAATATAATCCTTAATTTAATCGTTGGCTTTTATTAAATTATTAAAAAAACTTTAAAATTCACACTAGTTAGAGTATTAGAGTCTTTACTAGACTCTCTTTATAGCCATGTCCAAAGATTTTGAAGTTTTAGTTAAGTAAGAATCACTCAACATACTTTTTTGTTTGTATGAAAAATAATTTCTAAACACTTAACTTTTGTAAATGACCCGAAACAAATAATTATTCACACAAAAAATAAATTTACAAAATATGAAAAAATTTGTTACTAGTGTTAATCGGTTAATAGAGTGAAATTAACCGGTTTAACCTTTAATCGAAAAAAGCCAATTTTAAATTAACCGATCAGTTAATCTGGTAGTAATTAACCGATTAATGGTTAACCGACTGAGTACCCTATTATATACATAATAATAATCGAAAAAACAAGTGCCTTTTTTAACGTACAAAACTCAACTAAAATTATATACTTTTAAAAAGTTTGTCTTATGTAGAACAAAAACTAAGCAAATAAACTAACATGTGCATAATTAGTAAAGAACAAACGACGTTTTAAATTTAGAGATGGTAAATTTGAGCTTTCATTACAAAACACCTTTTAGCAAATTGAAATAAGATGAATCAAAACAATTCACATATTCCATTTGCAAAAAAGTTTCGTATATAAGGCAGAAATCTACATCAACTGATACCTTACACAGTGGACCAAACACAGAACAACGCTGATGATGAAGGTTTAGTGGCCTTCGAAAACGGTTCGCTGTTCCGTTCAACTATGTGTTGTCAGAATATTTACAACCAACTTTGATGTAATTTGTTCATTAATAATTATCACATGTAATTTGGCTTAAAAAAGCTATACGAACTTTAGCCCGTTCAAATCATTAATATACAAACAAATGAAGTTCGAGAAATAATAATTAAAATTAACTAAAATGATTTACGTTTTCTTTTCTTTAGTCATTCTGTATTTGGTATTTTCAAAAGGAATTGTTTTATAACGGCATCTTAATTCTTTGGAATTTGCTTTGGCAAAAAAGCAAAACAAAATACTTTACTCCTTCTGTTCTACCTTCTTGTAGAAGGGAATGTGGAATGTTTATACCATTTATTTTACTAAAGTTGAATTCACCCATTGTTTCGGATCAAAATTTTGGTTTGGAGAAATTTTTCTTACTGACATTTACGATTCATCCATTTCGCACATTTTGTCTGGAAAATCAAAGCTACCATATTAAATACGTTTGTAAACGATGCTTATTAATTTTACAAATGGCAGGACAGCGGCAAATGATTACAATTTGCTATGTCACACACATTTTTTAATTGTTTAATGCAATTGTTTCAGTCAGTCATGTGTGTGTGTTTTTTTAATTTTCCTTTATTTATTTGCCAATAAATGCAAGTATACCCTGTGTTTTTATTATTCTTATAACATGATGTGGCAGCTCAGTTCAACTTTGGCTGAAAAATTAAAATAGTTGGCAGCTCAGTGCGATTTTGTCCGCACAAAAATTAAAATTAAAGCAATGCAAGCAGAAAATGTTCCGAACAAAATTTGTTCTCTTCTTCGCGCTTTCTCAAAAAGAGATACGTAAAACTTATACTTGTATCGAATTCTTTCAGTAGCTCGTTTTTGACACAAACCAATGATCAAACCCATGTATTTTACATGGTTTTGATCATTGGTTTGTGCCAAAAACGAGCTACTGAACGAGTTCGATAAAAGTCTAGTAAAACTCCATATTTTTTTTTAACATGTATTTATTTATTGTATCTTTAAATATGAACTAACAATAAGTATTCAAATCTTAAATCTAAAATATAATTATTAGGACCGACCACTGTCGGACAATAAACTCAGTGATAGTTATAAATAGTACATAAGTAGTGATAATGAAAAAAGGAAAAAAAGTATTTTCAAGAATTCCCATCTGGAGTGCTGAGTATTAGAGCCCTTGTGTCCCTATTTTTAGGCGGATGTGTCCAGTAAAGTTCAAAATATTACGAGCAAGCGGATTAGGATGTGACTCGAGTTTTGTTAAATATTTGCCTGCGTATTTTGCAATTTCTTCAATCACTAGTTGCATATTTAAATCACGATGTACATATATTAGAATTTTTGATGTGAAGCCGATGTTATTAACCGTAAAATTTTGTTTTGCCTTCTCTACATTGGAAGCTGAAGCAGTGCCCCATAACTGGATACCGTAACACCATATTGGCTTCAAAAGCGACTTGTATATTAAAAGTTTGCACTCCAGGCTAAGTGTTGAATTTCTGCCAATCAACCAGTGTATTTGAGATAACTTAAGTTTCATCTGAGTTAGCTTAAAGTCAATATGATGTTTCCTTGTAAGCCTTCGATCACGGAGTATACCAAGGTATTTCACTTGGGAATGTTGAGGAATATTTAGATTATTGATTTGAATTGGGGAACAAGTATCTCTTCTTAGGGTAAACGTTATATGGACACACTTTTGTTCATTTACCTTAATTCTCCATAAGTTCAAGTTAAAGTTTTGTGTAATATATTCTTGTAGATATTGGGAAGCCTCGTGAGTGTTTTCTTGCATTCTAAAGCAGGCTGTATCATCAGCAAACGTAGATGTATAGGTATTGCTGCTCAAAAACATATCACACATATAGATCAGATACAAAACTGGCCCCAGTATGCTCCCCTGTGGCACATTGGATGATATAGATTCGGGCACACTCATGAATTCTCCTTCCACAACCGTGAAATTTCGGGTAGTAATGTAACTTTCTAATAGATTCAGAAAATTTATTGGTAGATATGATTTCAATTCTTAAATAAGGCCTTCATGCCACACTTTATCAAATGCCTGAGAAACGTCAATAAACAGGGCAGAACAATACTTCTTTTCTTATAAATTGAACCAATCAATTGTTCAATGGTGCTATGCTGACTTCTAAAACCAAATTGATGGTCTGGGATGCACCCACTATCAGTTAAAATTGGGGACAATTTTGTCATGAGCAGCTTTTCGAAGAGTTTTGACATAGTTGGCAGCAAACTTATTGGCATATATGACTCCGATTTAGTAAGATCTTTGCCCGGCTTTGGAATCATTTTGACTTTTGCAAGCTTCCAGAGTTGTGGATAATACTCCAGTCGTAATATGGCATTAAAAATAAACAGCAGGATTCTTATTGCAAAATGCGGCAAGTTCATCAGCATCTGGTTACTAATTCCATCAATACCTGGAGCTTTCTTTGGCTTCAGCTTAGCAATTACTTTATGTACATCACGCATCTTAAACTTTAAGGGTCAATTGGGTAGAGCAACTACACTCGGCAAATCAGCAACACCAGTACATGTATTCGGGGTAAATACGGATTTTAAATGCTCAGCAAATATTTTACATTTGTCCGTATCGCTTCTTGCCCAACCTCCGGTAGATGTGCGCAGAGGTGGCTTAAACTCAACGTTTGTTTTAAGCTTTCTAGCAGAGCGCCACAAGGAGTAACTAGATGTTGGTGTGACATCAAGACCTTCCAAATAATTTTTAAGAGATGCAGTTTTTTCAGATGCAAGCAACTCTTGCAGTCGTTTAGAATATTCTTTAAGTCTGAGTTTATGTTGGGGTGATCTGTGCTGTTGCCATTCCCTTATAGCTTCTCTTTTTTCACACACGAGATGTTCAATATTCCTTGAATAAATTTTGTTAAACCCAGTCTGCGGATGGGAGGTAGTGGCATGTTCAGCAGCCTGTTTAATATTTTCGTTAAGATTGGCAATTTTAGTTTCAATATCATTGGGTGTTATCGTAATATTTTCCGTGCAATGACTACTAATATATTTTTTTGAATCCCAGCCAATTAACACGATTGATCATCTTCATATATAAGGTGAGGTAAGTCACTTCTTAGAGGGGTACAGATTGAAACGGTAGTGGGGGAGTGATCGGAGGAGAGATCTAGAGAAGTTTCAACGTTAATTAAATCCCCAGAAATATTTTTCATGACGCCAAAATCAATAACATCCGGAATTTTTCGTACGTCAGTAGACCAATAAGTGGGCTCCCCACTCGAAATAACATCTAAGCCCATTTTTGAAATTGTATTAAACAAAGCTCGACCTCTAGGTGTTACAAGGCGCGAACTCCAGTATGTATGCTTTGCATTGTAGTCTCCAGCTGCCACGAAACAAGATCCAAGCGATTTGTAGAACTTCTTATACTGATCTTCGGTGACTGAAAATCTGGGAGGTGAGTAAATTGATGATATCACGAAATTAGAAAAAAAATGTTTCTACAAAAATATTCGTACCTTGCATATATTCTTCACTAACGTTGTCAAGGATATAGTGCTTGAGTCTTGACTTAATTAGAATTGCAGATCCACCGCATGCTCTCCCTCTAAGGTCCTTTGTATCATGCATAGTGTAGCCATTTATTTTGAAAAAGCTTCTCGAAGTCAAATGTGTCTCAGAGACCAACATTATATCAATATTTTTTTCCGTAAGGAAGTGCTCAAGTTCATTTTTATGTTGGCGAATGCCGTTTGCGTTCCAGAAACATATTTTTAACGTGTTCATGGCCTGTTAATTAATGGTTGAAGCAGAGTATTCTGCATTCTCAGCATTTCTTGCATCATGTTAGTCATATTTGTTGTAAAGTTGTTTATAGTTAGCACCAGATTCTCAATAGTAGCTTCAAGGCGACTAAAGTTAAAGCTTGAATTTGCATTCGTTGAATTATTTGGCGGTGAAACATTTTGTGTGGGAATAGAACTAGCCTTAGCAGCATCGGCATAAGATACACGTGAAGTAACTGGTTGGCTTATTTGCAAAAAAGTGGCGGAGTAAGCGTTTGCTGATTGAGATGGAGCTAATTTGGGTTTTTGCACCATAGTCTGTTTGACAAAAGAGTACACAGGACAACCTCTGTAGTTAGCGATGTGATTACCTCCACAATTACTGCATTTTTTATCACTTTGATCTTTTGGCTTATTGCAACTAGCAGTGCCGTGTAATTCACCGCACACAACACAAACAGTGGGTAATTTACAGTATGTTTTTGTGTGGCCATATTCTTGGCAATGATGGCACTGTACGGGACCTGGTCGCTTGTGTGGCTCTTCAATTGTGATTTTTCGGTATAAGAGGTATTTTAGGCTATAAATTGGGTGTATATCATTCGGCTCCAATTCAACACGAAATAGAGGCTGGGGGATCTTCTCCCTATTGATTATGTTGGTAACATTTTTTACCTTAAATCATTGTATCATGAGTGCATCTTTTACTTCTTCGGGATTAACATAAGAGTCAATGCCCTTCAATACGATCTGCATGCCTTTGGCACTCTTAAGTTGGGACGTATAAAAACTTGTTTTATCTTTTTCGAATTCAGTCACTATTTTGCGGAAATCGTTTTCTTCGTATGTTTGAATTTTAGTTTCGTCAATGTTACCACGCTTTATTGGAATAACATAAAATGCGTTTTCACCAATGGCCGAGACTAATTTTTTAATAAGGGCGTTCGAATTTTTTTTCTCTCAAATATATAGGTGGTGGCTCAAAAGACTTTTGCGATGATGCATCGGGCTTGTCATACGTGACTTGCAATAAAGAAAAACGATTTTGACGATTGGTAGATGCTGCGCTATTATCCCTAGACATCTTTGGAGCTACTTTTATCTGTAGTGATAACTTTATTAAGTGATGAACACGAGCCTGAAGGGGATGATATTACTGACTTATATGAAGAAGTACTAGGCAACTGTAATGTTAATGAATCACTATTTGGCATTGGACAAAGCGAAGTTGATCGCTTACGAAAAACTGGCTTTGCCGTTAAAAAAATACTTTTATTAGATTTATTATTTCTATTACTTTCATTAAGAGCTTCAGAACTCACAGTAAAATAGGAAATTCTGCCATTAGAACTCACTTCATAATTTTTGTATTTGAGGTAGTCATATAGAGTATTTCTCAAGGGCACTTTATTTGTGTTTTTGTTTTTTTTGTTTGCGGTTTTTTTGATTTTGTTATTTCTACTATATAAAAATAATAGCAAAGCGCATAAATCTTATTTATTAAAGTCAGTATGTACGTATTACGAATAATATATACTACGAATATTTTCTTGTATAATTTTTTGATTGTTTAATAACGTACCTTTTCACAATGTATGGTTAAGAGTTAACGTGAACTTTAACTGACAGTTCTTCATACAAAACTTGCCGTTAAAGTCCCTGTTATCTTTTAACCATACATTGTGAAAAGGTACGTAAGAATGTAAGAAAAATTCCGCTAATCCACTATTCACTATAAAGGTACAACGAAAAACTGTAAAACTCCATATAAAAAAATTTTCTCGAGACGAAAATTTTGTTCCGAAACAATGGGGGATGGATCCACCTTAAAGAGCCGAAGTATTCTATAAAGCAGGGACCGTAACGGTTATAATTTTTATTTCAAAAATTACTTTTTAATCGTTATTTCTTGATTTTTCGTTATTCCTCACAAAATAACAGTTATTTCTTGATTCTTATTTATTCCTCACAAAATTATAGTTACCTTTTGATTTTTATTTTTTTGCTTAATTTTTAAAATTTAGAAAGTGTAATTTTTGCGCTAAAATTAATATTACCCGTTTTAAAATTGAATTTATCGCCAGAGTCTGTAAAAAAGATTATTATATGTTAAATTAAATTTACTTTTTTTATAGTTTATTCATTTTAAAAATTTAAATTTTTTTGAGCATAAAAATAAAAATCAGAAAGTAACTCTTACAGCCTGTTCATCGAACTGCCTTACGTTAGAAGGCGAGCGATTACTAGGCAACGGATCAAGTTGGAAATTGAGTTCATTTTCTTTTTTCGTTTGAGAATAAAAGCTCTTTTTGTTTGTAATTAAACGTCTAAGAACAATATTTCCATTACCCATTTAGTTGTAATTCTTACAGCTTTTTTCATAGAAAATTAAAAGTTTCTTTAAAATTGAAATGGAAGCAACACTATCAATCAATTGTAAAAATAAATAAAAAGTAAAGTTTTCAAAAATTGTTTGTTTAAAGTATACAAAAAATACGCGTTTATTGAAAAAAACAATGATTTGATCCGTTGCAATTGGATTTTTTTATCAATAAATGAAATGATTATATAGCACTTCCAACAAGGAAGTTTTTCGAATACTGCTGGAGAAAATGGAATCTGCAATGAAGCAAAACAGTAGAATCACTAGCGTTCTCGCTATAATTAAAGTGAAAACATTCCTAAAATTTCTCGCAACTGGTGGTTACCAGTTATGTGCCGGAAAGGAATGTATTTCATACATGTCGAAATTAAAACTTTCGAAGGTTGTAATTGACTTGATTGGACCAAAACTTTAAATTGCCAAGGATTAGTTTTTTATGCTGAAAAATATTTAAATTTTCTTGGTAAAAACATCCATTATTTTAAATTTTAATTGTAAAAATTCAAAAAATTCACCAACACGTTAAATTTTTCCTGATTGTTTAATTTGACAGTTGATTTTGTTTGTGTCGTACATACGTGAACCAATTTTTCAAACGAAAGCTAAAAGCTTATTTGTTTTACTCAAAATAAAATGAACGAAAACCAAAAGTTCAATTCATTCGTTATTTGACGTACAATATAAAAAAACTTTTGTTACAAAAACAGGCTGTTATTTTGTGAGGAATAAATAAAAGTCACAAAAAACTCTTATTTTGTGAGGAATAAATAAAAATCAAAAAAATAAAAATCGTTGCATCTATAGGTAGTCCATGTAACATGGAGTACCTTGGTATATTCTTCTCTATTAGTGTGATTTTTTCAGTTTAAATTTGGAAAATAATCGTTATTTGCGATCCCTGCTATAAAGCCTTCTTCAGAAGTTACATACGACTAACTAACTTAACTAAGTAAAATACATGAATTCGTTTGCTTTTGTTTTGGCAAAATAAAACAAAAAATGTTACTTCTTCTCTCTTCTCATAGAAGGGAATGTGGAAAAGCCCAGGCCTTCTTTAAGGCGCCCACTGTTGTACCAATTTTGCACTCGTTTTTGATACAAGTCTATTAAATTGTACTTTAATCATCCTGGAAGCTTAAATACACAGAAAGCGCATAAATACAACGCAAAACCATTATGCAGGTAGTGTTTAAAAAAAAAGTATTCCAATAAAATATTTAATAACTCAATAAATTTTTAAGCAATTTTTTAATCAATCATGTTTTATAAATAGTCATAAACAGTATGGTTCCAGTACAAAAAACTGCCTGAGAACCAATGCAAAGTAGGAAAGTGTCAAAAAAACCGGAAAAAAATTTTTTGGTGAAAAAATACAGACATACATACATATATCTGAAACTTACTGGTTCGAAATGTCTTCTTTCCAAATCTGTTTATAAATTTAAAATCAGTTGATATTTAAGTTAGTTAGAGGTTGATAAGTGCATACGGGTTCGAAAACCAGGTTTTTTACTCGTAACTCAAGATTTTGAAGGTGTCTGTAAATTTTCAAATACAGATTATTGTTATGCTCGACAATACCTACCTGAAAAATAGTTAAGCTTATAGCACACAGCATGTAAATCGCCACATATTACGAGTATGTATGTGGCGATGACGGCACTGGTCACAATGAAATTCATTAATTTGGAAAACAAAAAGTTTATGATTCACTGTTATACGAAGCTAAGGAAAGTTTATTGAGGAAGATATCTATCCAGTGTTCCTCAATTACCATTTTTAGAATAAATTTTTGACCTTATAGTCCATATCCTTGCAATGCAGTTGTATTTTTATAATTTGGTAGGAAATTGCAGGATGCAAATGGTATTCCGGACACCATGAATTGATGAATTAAAGTTTCCTCGTTTCATTTTATATTCATGAGACGCACGGAGATATTAGCGAGCAGCAATAATTATCTTAAATCCTTGAATTTTTTTTGCAATACATACATATGTATAATTTAGACGCAATATTTTGAAACAAAAATATGTTCTGAAGACAATTTGTGTACGTAAAATGCATGGAGCTTCTTATAAGCCAAATTGGTGTAAAAATGAAATGTCGAAATGTCTTATACACAACTTTTAAAATGTGTTTATGATAGGAAATGTTCATAATAAGCTTAAAATTGACAATGATGAATGAGCTTTCGTTAATTTCTCAGTTTAAATAACAAACCTCAACTACACTCAAAATATTTCATAGATAAAATATACGAAAAATGTGGTTAATTTTACGAAAATATTCATTATTTCTACGCTACGAAACGCTCGTAGATAGTAGAAATGATATTTGCTTATTTCACGAAATACCTTTTTGTCGGCAAATAACAAAATTTTGTGATTTTACAAAAAAAAAATTCCTAAATTTGTATCACAAATGAAATTCGTGAATCCTGAAAAACTATTTTGTTTTAAATTTGAAAGTCGTATGAACACTAACCCCCATACTTAAAAAAAAAATAAAATAAATTTAAAATCCATTTTAGGAAAAATTTTTATGAAAAATTTTAAATAAAATACATCTCACATTCATTTTAAATTTTATGAATATAGGGGAAAATATGTACATATACATATTGTGGTTAAAATACGAAAAATCTGCAAAATACAAAAATTTTTTCGTACATTAAAAAAAATTTTAAAATAATTCGCCAAAAATAATATTACACAATTGTAGTTAATTTTAATTATTATTGTTCGAACTTTATTTGTTTTTATATTTATGATTTGAACGTTCTAAAGTTCGTATCGCTTTTTAAGCCAAATTACATGTGATAATTATCAATGAACAAATAACACTAAACTTAGTTGTAAATATTCTGACTAACACATATTTGAACGGAACAACTAGCCGTTTTCGAAGGCCATTAAACATTCATCATCAGCGTTCTTTTGTGTTTGGTCCACTGTGTATGGTATCAGTTGATGTAGATTTTTGCTTTATATACGTATCTTTTATGCAAATGGAATATGTGAATTGTTTCGATTCATCGTATTTCAATTTGCTGAAAGCTATTTTGTAATGAAAGCTCAATTTTACCATTTCTAAATTTAAAACAGTCTTACCATTGTCGTTTGTTCTTTACTAATTATGCACATGTTAATTAATTTGCTTATTTTTTTTCTACTTAAGACAAACTTTTTTGGTTTGTTACTATTAAGTATATTTATTTTTAATTTTTGCCACATCCCGTTGTTCCGTTCAACTATGTGTTAGTCGGAATATCTACAACTAACTTTAGTGTTATTTGCTCATTAAGGCCGTGATACACTATCCCACAAAGTCATGCGATATACGAAAAAGTACATCCCTGGTATGATGGTGTTTATGAAAATTTTCAAAAGACAATAAAAGCCTAACTATAATATGAATAAGCGAACTTAAGCAACTGTGCGGTTACATATAAAACGTATGTGTCAAACTATAATGTACTTATGGAACTTTTCGTCAAGTTTCGTCAAATATCATTTGCTTAAGCTAAGTGCCAAACTGAACGCACATTCCGTACGGAAAAAACTGTTTGTGCATTTTTTAAACTCAAGCAAACAGCATCAGAAAATATTCAATGATTTTAAATATTTTTTATTGTTTCTTATTTTAAACTCAGAAAAGAAAGCAAAACTTTTATTTGCATTCTTTGTTTTACAATACACATAAGTATACACACTTACACATGAGTTTATTTATGTATGTTCATTGTTGTACTTTTTGGTAGGCAAGACAAATAAAACAAGTAATAAATTGGTGGATATAATTATATGTGAATTTTTAATAGATTAAAACATTCCAACAAGTTAATTTGATTGAATTGCATTCATTAAATATTTATAAAAAGAAACAAAATTACAAAAAAATTGTGAACAATACCTTTATTTGCAGCTGTGGCTAAAGAATACTTAAATGCATGTAAGTACATTGTGGCCACCAAAAAGTCACATCTGAATTGCTTAAGTATTTGACAGACTTATCGTTCAATTCTGGCATTAGCTTAAGCCAGCATATTCATATTATAGTTGGGCCTTAACAGTTCATCACACCAGGGTTGTAGTTTTTCGTAGATCGAACGACTTTGTAGGATACCCTACAAGAACACTACCAGTCAATTGACTGCTCATTTGATCGATAGTCAGGCAGGATATATTCATCATTGCGTAGAACAAAGTTTCCATCACTTTATTAAAGGCAAAATGAAAAATGTGATGGAAACTTTTGTGTACGTGTGATCTTGCATCTCTCTCTAACTAACGAATATAACATATAGTTGAACTGCACACTCCAGTGCTTTTTAATAATCAATGATAGCATAAATACTACTCAAGTTTGACTGATCATAATTGATTTATATTTCCCCCACAATTGAGTAATCATACATGATTGATATAATGACAATATAGTTTTTATTATTTTAATTGTTTTTTTTTATTTTAAAATGATATAAAACTAAATAAATAATTTAAATAGATATACTTCAGTAAAAAAAGAATAAACCAGGCGGTATATTGCCCTCTTTACACCTTTTCACCACCAACGCATCTTGCTTTTTACAAATACATATCTAAAATTTTGAAAAGAAATATAAATTAAATTAAATTTTGTAAATTTCTTTATTAAATATTGTTTTTACTTATCTTTTTAACACTTTTAAATTTTACTTTTCACAGACAGAATTAATTTTAGTTTTCTTTAAATAAAACTCGATGTAAAAGTTTTGGCATATGTACATTAGATGTCCCACTCTAACATATATGCTAGAGTAGAACAACTATAATTAATAAATAAATCCATCATCACTTCCTATCAAATGACTAGTCAATATTGAATTCAATATAAATTGCTGCAATTGTGTTAGTGAAAAATTTTTTTTTGTGTTAGTTTCAGTCATTCATTTCTTGTAGGGTAGTGTATCACGACCTTTAATAATGAACACATGTAATTTGGCTTAAAAAGCGATACGAACTTTAGCCCGTTCAAATAAATAAATAAATGAAGTTCGAACAATAATAATTAAAATTAATTAAAAATGTATTTACATTTTAAGATTTTTTACGCAGGTCTCTAATTTACGTGAAAAACATCATAGAATCAGGGAACTTGCATGGGTTAAATTCATTTATTTGAATGCATATCAAAGTATTTAAATTATCGCACAAACACATGATCTCCAATGACAAGCTAATGTAAAAATCATGCATGTTTCACCTTTTGAATTGATCCAATGCATCATCACTTGAACACATAATTTGTCATGTTTTTTTGCTGGGTGACTATTAAGAACGCTGATGATGAAAGTGTAACCTTCGAAAACAGCTACTTGTTCCGTTCTACTAAGTGTTTGTCAAAATATTTACAATTTACTTTGGAGTTATTTGTTCATTACTAATTATCACATGTAAATTGGCTTACAAAGCTGTACGGACTTTAGGCTATTTAAATCATAAATATAGAAAATTTTTTATTTTACGAAATTTCCAATGTAAAAAATATTTTATGTTCCTCTAAATTTTCAATAAAATATAAAAAGGAAAAATAAATTAATATATACGAAAATAATTGTGCGAAAAAGTTGGTTAACTTAACAAAATTCGTAAAATTACGAAATTTGTTTTTCTGAACAATGTGCAAATATTTTCGTAAAATGTACAAAATTTTCGCCTATTGTACAAAAATTAAATTACGAAAAAATGTTTCGTATTTCTAAGCATGAAATATTTTGGGTGTAGGCTCAAATACATAAATATTTAAAATAAAAATAATATATTAAATTTTTGCGTCATAAATGGTTGCTAAAAACGAGCGTTATGCAAAAATAAATATGTAGTTTTCTTGTAAATATAAAGTTAATTTACTGAAATTTTTTTTTGCTTACTAATTTTTCAATAATGTGTTTTACATCTTACTCTACAATTGCAGTTAATGAATCAATCAACAAATTATGCCGATTACGAGTCATGGCAAGCAGATATTGATTCTTCTGGTGGAGGCTTAGATCAGGCTGCTGATTCAAATTTATCGTCGAGTGACAATGATCGCATCAATTCTTCTCCAGATAATCTCTTAAAAGGCACGAGTACAAGTACCGGTGGAAATAAATTTAATTATGTAAGTTGTATATCAAAAAACTATGTAAATTGTGCGGTTTGCAATCGTTAGGAATTTTAAAAACTAAAAAGTAGTTTAATAGTACATTTCCATATTCGTGATTTAGGTGAAAACATTAAATTTGCCCAAATTAAGTAATTTGCAAAAAAATACGTTTTTAAAAACAAAAGGTACGTAATTAAAATCGTGAAAAAATAGTGAAGGTAGATATGCATATAATTCTTTTTAGAAAACAAATGAATTGTATTTTCCTTCCTATGTTAAAAACATTGTTTTTGAAGCTTGAAATATACTTGAGTTCAATTGTAATACAAGGCTTAATTGTAGTATAATTCAAGGCTTGAATGACACTGTATTACAACTGAATTGTTCGAATTGAAGAATTCAAGTTCACTTTTCACTGAAGAATGTTATTAAATTAAAGTGCAAAACATGCATAATTCAACCCTTGAAAATTTAATATGCTACTTGAATAACAATTGTTTTACACTTGATTTCAAGCTTAAAAAAAAGTTTTGTTTTCTTTTATGTTATAAAAATAAATAATCAAACCAAACCTCAAATTGACTTCGAAAATTCGAACACAAAAACACTTACAACACATAATGGAAACACTTCGACATGATTTTCTCAAATCAACTTGATTTGCTCATAATGGAAACGTACTCTAAAAAACATACCAAACATGCCTTTTTTAGAAAATTAATTTAACTTATGAATTTATGAAGTTCTGCTACACATTTGAAGATGATCCTCGCATACCACCTGAAGTTTTACTTATTTTTACGGATAGATAAAAGAGTGGTAGAGGGTCTTTAGATGGGTTTATATAGCAGAATTCGGAATAAGAATACGAATGATTGTAGCATACTTCAAGCAGAAATATCTGCAATCAAAAAAGCATTGTTATGGCCGTATCGAGTATCTGATATAGTAATTCGTTTTATGACTGATAGAAAAGCTGGCATCAGATTCCTAACGAGTTTATATAACATATCGTACCTCGTGCCGAAAATCCTTCCTGCCGAATCTAATTCACTGGGTATGAGGATATGGGATCAATGAAGGCAATTTAATAGCAGACAAACTAGCAAAGATATGAACTATACTTCAGGACGGAGACATTGACAACTTCTTTTTCAATCAATTTTCAAATTCGAAAATATTTTTAAACACAAAATCAATCGACATAGAAATATGTTCAAACCTTGTCAAATTCGTAATTTATTTATTATTAAAACTGGAATTTCGGTGAATTATTTTTAAAGTATGTGTTTATTCTAAGAAGTGCTTCCTGCAAGTTGTATTTTGTTACGCATTTTTGTTTTGGTAGTGTTCATTATTGGTTAATCTGCCTTGATACTTCTTTATTGGAAACCATTCACTATGAATAGACTTGCAGACGCATATTCTTAGTTCAAACATCATTCTTGTTACCGTCAGTTTAAAAAAAAACCCGAAAAATCCCCTAAACTGGCAGCACTAAAAAGTAAAAAAAAGTGACCTTTTACTTTTTTGTCGTTGTTTTCAATTGTCAACACTTTAAAATAAAGACTAAAGTCCTGCACAAGACCATTTATAAGACTTTTCAAGACGAGAGATTTTTCAAATGCTTTACTACAGCGAAATATTCTAAAACACAAAACACACACAAAGACATGTTTTTTCAGTCTTGCCAATAGTGTTTTTTGCGTTTGTTTTAGAATATTTCGCTGTAGTAATGCATTTGAGAAATCGCTCATGTCTTGAAAAAAAATTATAAATGGTCTTGAGCAGGAAACTAATAAAGACGCGTTATTTTAAGCTTCGGAAAATATTAACCGCTGTCGCATAACTCTACATCAAACAATAGATTTAAGTTTTTCCGAAAATAAGCTTGTGAGTTCAGTAGAAATCGGTCCACTTTAAGTGCGTTTTTCTCGAAATATGTTGGTATTAACTCATTATTGTGAAATGGAAAATAAAGCTACAAGTAAGCATTGTTGCTTTTCATGAAAAGTGCTTTATATTTATATCGCTATGCTTTAAAATAACCCAATATAATGAGTTATTGCAAGAAACAATATGGCTACAAACTGGAATAAAGTGGGTATATCTTCATGATCCTTATCTAGTAGTTAAACAAGTTTTAAACGCAGATAATTTTCTCCAACGAGAAAAAATTCAACTAATACGGTCCTGATGAGTACAATTCCTACAGGAGAGATATGCGCAGGAACCATGCAATTTTTCCAAAAGGGATTTCTGATGGTTAGGGTATTGTTTCTGTGCATCTGGTATGCTAGAGTTGGCGTTCCCTAGTACAAAAATGAATTTGACAAATTTAAAGCCTTTTTTTTTAGAGAAATTGTAGTAAGAAAATGATCTTCCAACAAGATAATGCCGCGGTTCATAAAAGTAAACAAACCCGATTGTGGATGGAGTCAAATAATATACCTCAATTGGAATGGCCAGCCTATTCTCCTGACCAAAATCCAATGGAAAACATTTGAGGAATTATGGCGCGTAATATCTTTGCTGGAAATAAAAAGTATGACACTGTTGTGGACATCAAAGCCGCTGTTATTGATGCTTGGGAGGCAATCACTGACGAAGTGCGTACACGACTCATAAAAAGTATGCCAAATAGAATCTTCAAACTCGTTCCAAACAATGGCGGCTTAACTCACTACTGATTTCGAAATAGATTTGATTTTTACTTGGTACTGAATAACTAGGCTATAATAATGCACCGCCCTCAAAACAATTTACCTGCTGTGACAGCTTAAATGGAATAAATAGGTTACTATCTTTGTTATTTTCCTTATTAATTTTTAATACATTTTCACATAATATGAATAAATATACCCTTAATTTTGTAGCAGTCTAAGAACTATTTAAAAATTGCATGCGGCTATAATATTGCACCATAGTGTAGCTTAAACGGTATAATTTATCATAAGCACTAAGGTCCTCAAAGGTGTTGACCACATTTGAATGTGATGGGGCCAAAAGTGCTTATAGGGATTTTTTTATGAAAAGTGCAATGCGCATGGCCGGTTTGCACGCTGTCAGTACAATTTTTATGCACATGTAATTTTTTATGGCCAGTCTACGAGAAACTGCCGGTGGAGCGAATAAAATAAAAACTTTCGGCATCCCATAAATTTTTTGGATGATATAATATACATAGAAAGTTTGCTTGAGCACTATATAACATTATTTTAGCTCTAAAGTAAAATTTGAAAATCATACACAAGTTGTTTTCTACAAGTTCGACAGATATGTTTTCCTACATTCGCTAATTCGCGGGCTTTCTACGCATAGTTGTCAGATTTTTTCGACCTATTTCGCCAAGTTGATTTTAAAAATCGCCAAAATTTTAATCAGAAATAATTCATAGTTAGGCTCAAGTTCAGTAATTTCAATTCTTATTGAATGAAATATTTTTATTAATTAATGTGAGTTTCTAAAGAAGAGTAACCTAAATAGAAAAAAATGGAAAAAACAGAAAATTAATAGTGATACTTATAAATGTGTTTACCAAAGGTAAATCAATTGTATACACAACAACCGTTTCTCATATTCCGTTTCGTTGTAAATTTAAGTTAAATAGCTGATGTTAATAAGAATCTCTACCCAAGTAGATAGACTAGGGTGCTGATGAAGTGCGTGGCTGCACAGAAAAGTATCGGTATTTCCCCCAGCTTAAATTCTAAGTTTAATTTTTCTTCTCTTCTTTAGAAACTCACATTAATTAATAAAAATATTTCATTCAATAAGAATTGAAATTACTGAACTTGAGCCTAACTATGAATTATTTCTGATTAAAATTCACTACAGTTCAATTAAAGAATCTAAAAATTTATCAATCGCCAAAATTCTCAAAAATCAGTTTTATGTAGTTTTTCTTAATATATATTTGATAATAAATTTGTTTTTATAAAACACTTTTTTAATATAAATTTTTATAAAATAATCGTAAAAAAATTTAGCATAAAATCGCCAAAATCATTTCTTGTAAATTTTTCTCATCCAAATTCAAAAACGCATTAATTACTATAATTAATATAAGAAATATTATCAAAATCAAATTGGACGATTTATTTTTTTAGGGGAACTTTTGTAAAACGAAAACGTTAAGTGTTGACAAATTTTATATGAAAAAACATAAATTACAAAAACAAAATACATATAAAATTTTTCAACGCTTAACGAACCTAAATGTTTTGATAGTTTGTAACATGGGAGCTTTATTGTTCCTTAGAGGAATGTTCACTTTGTGTATCTATGGTAGGCCATATATAATTCAGGTGCGGCAGCCGCGTGTGATGTCATGACAAATTTTTGGTATTTTGTGATATGGTTAGATTTGTAGAATAATAACAATGGCGTATACTTAGAAGTGATCACAAAGTGTTAACTTTTTACCTATTTAAGTTATTCATAATCGATTACTTTCAGCAGCAAAAGCTTACACTTAATTATGGGTAAAGCTGTAACTAAATGTCAACTAACTAATACATTCAAAGAACATCTGATTGATTTCATTTAAAATTTGTTTGAAAAGTAAAATAAATTTGTAGACCTCTAAAATGCGCAAAACAACAAATAGTCTTTATTTCCTAACAATTTCCTATATAATATGCTTACCTTATTATCTTAATTTCTTGCATTCATTTTTAATCCGTCCAAAAAATGTATTAGAGATGTGTTTTTGGTCAACAAAATTTTATTGAATAACTTTATTTTTATAGGCCCTCATTTTAATTGATTTATGTACATATATACTATAGACAAGAAATTACTTTTTTAGAATTTGTATAGTTTTTTAAGCAAATAAAACTGTTTTTAATAGCTTCATGAGCTTATTAATTAATTACAGAATTTATTCAAAATATCGGCATTTTATGTTCTCTACATAACAATATGCAAGGTTGCATTTCATTTACCAGCTGAAAGCAGTTGCTGCGCTAGTTACGAATTGTGAATAAGAGCTATAACTATCTATGAACTATTTTTTAGTTTCGACTTTAGTTATGATTTCTGAATATGCGCCAATGTTATTATTAATTTTCTGTAATTTCATCGTTGGGTCTAATATAATTCTTTTGTATATGTGTCGGTCTTCCAGTTGGTGCATCTTATTATTATAGTTTTTTTTATACATGATAACTGTTATTGAAAATAATTATAACAAATAACAAAATGTTTTCTAACACATATACATACCTATGTACATATGTACTTACATACAGTATGTCAAGTAATTGTTTTTACATAGTTAAAATCGTTGTAAATTTTGACTTTTATCGTAAATATTTTTCTCCCTTTTTGCATTATGAAATTTTTTTGTAGTTGACTTCATTTTATATACATTTAAGTGCACATATAGTCGTAAGTTATAAGCAAAATTAAGAATGAGAGCATAAAAATTACATGAAAACCAAAAAAACTCAAAAATTTCTTTGTCAAGAAAATGTTTTTACATCCTTGTATTATATAGTAAGCAAATGGGAAAGATTTTAAGGTGTACAAAAATGAATATTGTTTTTGGCCGCAATTGGCATCAAATAGGCCTGTAAGACGACTTCTCATAAAAAAATTTTTTTTTCCATATATACCGCTGAAATTTCTCACTTTCCCCTCGTATTACTGTTCTTAACTCCATTTAGTTCTTGAAATATAATTTGGAAACACTATTTTTCAGTTAAACCCATAAATTTTTAATAGGATATAGATCTGGACCTTGAGATGGAGTATCCACAACTTTACCGCAATTGAAAACACACCATGTTCTTACCCAAAGTGCCCTACATTTCAGGTCAATACATTAATACAAATTTAAAACTTCCACGTTTACCAGCAATAACGCCAACCTTACTCAAGCTCTCATCCAAAAAAATACTTCAATATATTGAGCTACTGCCCCGCATCCATTATATTTTCAATAAAGCAAATTTATTCCTCCTTTTACAGCATAAACATATATACGTATACATACTATATATACCTCCAATCCATCAACCAAATTATTTTAAATTTTACAGTTGGGTTAATGGTTTCACTTCCCAATATTTTAAAAATTTTTTCCATCCATACTTTGTTAGATCTGTAATTCTAATAAAGCAGAAGTTTGGTTTCGTCGCAGCAAATCACATTATCGTAGTATCATTGGAAGTATGCGTTATCGCAAAAGGCAATTGTTGTTCTTTGTGCTGCACTCTAAGAGGCGGGGATTTTGCGAGCAGTTCTTGAAGTACAATCTATTTATTTATTTATCTTTTTAGGAATTACCTTTGTCTCATGGGAGAGTGTTACTGAGCGGTACTTCAATACGTTGAAATGGTTTTTGGTTGACAGCGCGAGTAAAGTTGGCTTTATTGCTGATATGTATGGACGTTTTAGATTTTTATTAATGTATTGACCTCAAATATGAGGCACTTTGGGTAAGAACATGGTGTCTTTTCAATTGCGGTAAAGTTGTGGATACTCCATCTCAAGGTCCAGATCTATATCCTATAAAAAATTTATGGGTTTAACTGAAAAATAATGTTTCCAAATTATATTTCAAGAACTAAATGGAGTTAAGAACAGTAATACGAGGGGAAAGTGAGAAATTTCAGCGGTATATATGGAAAGAAAATTTTTTTTTATGAGAAGTCGTCTTACAGGCCTATTTGATGCCAATTGCGGCCAAAAACAATATTCATTTTTGTACACTTTAAAATCTTTCCCATTTGCTTACTATATAATACAAGGATGTAAAAACATTTTCTTGACAAAGAAATTTTTGGGTTTTTTTGGTTTTCATGTAATTTTTATGCGCTCATTCTTAATTTTGCTTATAACTTACGACTATAGGTGCACTTAAATGTATATAAAATGAAGTCAACTACAAAAAAATCTCATAATGCAAGAAGGGAGAAAAATATTTAGGATAAAAGTCAAAATTTACAACGATTTTAACTATGTAAAAACAATTACTTGACATACTGTATGTATAAAAAATTGTTTTTTATCAAACAGAATTAAATAAAACCGTACTCCTGATGAAGTCGACAAACAATATCGACGAAACGTTTAGTAAAAGATGAAATAAATTGTTTTAATCAGAAATAATTTCTTATTCGGGCTTATTCTTATTGAATGAAATATTTTTATTAAATAATGTGAGTTTCTAAAGAAGAGAAGAAAAATTAAACTAGACTTTATAGCTGGGGGAATTATACCGATATTTTTCTGTGCAGCCACACACTTCATCAGCACCCTAGTCTATCTACCTTTGCCTTACGCAAAGGTTACCAAGTCTAATATATAATTTCTGGAAAAAATTTATGTATTTTGTTGTAGTTGGCAGCCCTGTAATTAATTTGCTCAGAGAGATTTCCAAAAAAAAATTAAATGTTGTTGCATGATACAATTATACTACGTACATGCACAGCTACAACAAAAATACAACACCAAAAAACACATGTATTTTGTTGGTATAAACAAATGAAAAATTGTCAGAAACAACTGTCTTTTGTTACAGTGTAACTAAAGTACAATTGCAGATGCGGCATTCCTGCATGATTATAGTTATTCAGTGTTGCCAGTCTGGGTGTAGTTAGACAGTGTGTAATTTCTACTCACATGTGTACGCCATGTAATTAAATTCTTGTATAATCTGTGTGTAATTCTAGTTTGGGTTCTATTTTTGTTTTGTTTTGTATGTACTTAAAAATCAAAGACCCAAAGACCCTAAAGTCTTATGCAAAAAAACTTAACAACGCTTTGCAAAGCAATGTTAAGTAAACTTCTATTCTAAAAAAATTATTACATCAAATTTCTAAAATAGGTCCCCACGTTTGTTAAGACTACTTTAAGTTGATATTTTCAAAATGTGTATTTTGTACCTCAAATATTTTTGTTAATATAACACATATTGATTCATGTTACATCTGAAAATGAAGCTAGAAGTGTTAGCTCTTAGCTTAGATTTACTATTTCTGTCATGTAATGGAAACCATCATCAAATTATCCAACTGACTCGAAATACATAGTAAAATCTATAAAAAATATTAAAATAAATACAATTGTACGAAAATTTTTTAGTGATGTACATACAATCAAAACAAATCGAAAAAAGCTGGATATTCAAATACTCATTTCATTCGAATAAAAGAAATTGTGATAATTCTTCTTTGTTCCTCATATTTTTTTTTACTTTTACTTCATAGAAATGTTTATGTGTTTTGCTACCATGTCAGAAGCTCCTATTGTTTAAATTAGGTTGCTTTACTTCAAGAAAATAAAAATTTGTTTAACAAAATAAAAAAATATTTGAATACCCGAATGAAATTGTATTAGATTTTGTACATCATAAGCTGTGAAGTGGTTGTTGAATACGGTGGTGTTACCACAATTTATTATTAAATAACAAAATAATTAAAGTTGTGTTTTGCATACAATTTTTTAACAAAGCAGTGTTAGCCTTAAAGTGCTTGTCCAAAAATATGCAATTTAAAGCTAAAGTAAAATATTTTTTTGTATAAGGGGGTTAATGTTTTTAAAATTTTTGTTTAAAAAAAATTGTTCAGACAAACTGAACTCATTCGCTACGAAAAGTCTGAGTTCAGAAAAAATACCGAAATGTCTTAACGAATTCGGTACGACAAGACTGACTTCAGAAAAAGTCGAAACACTTGGTTTGAACCGTATTGTGCACATTGTTTGTCAAAATGGCATACCTGCATTTATTTGTAAATAAAATCCAAATTTGTACACCTACTTCTTTACTTATAGCTTTTTATTTCGAGTATACTTATAAATTTCCGAGTATTAACAATAGTCAATATTGACAACTTGGTAACACTTCCCAGTTGAAGTAAAGCAATTTTCGCTAGAACTTGCACTGTGCTGTGCAGCCACTCAACAAATTTTTATTTTTTGGACATTTCTCCTGATTTCCGTTAGTAATAAATATACACTACTTGCAAGTAATTATTGGCATGTGACAAGGCATAAAATTTTAATTTTTCATTCAAAATATTGTTTTTTAGCCACTAATTTCTGAATAACCTGAAACCGTTGAAAATTTAAGAAATTAATTATTAATTTTTTCTGTTCAGCTTGAGGTCTGGTTATAAAATTGAAAAAACAGGATAGAAATTTAATTTAATTATAATTCAATTTTTGTTTTTTATTTTTCCCAATATTTCGATCAACACCGTTGATCATCTTAAGGGATCTAAAACAAAATTAAAAAACAGGATTTCTTCACATAAGTCAGACTTAAAATCAAAACACAAACCTTTAAACCAAAAAACCTCTCTTGCGGCCCACTGTGCTGTAACTGGTCACAAAGCAAATTTCTGTAATATTAAAGTGTTAACAACAGAGAATAACTACAAAAAGAGATATACTCTTGAAGTGCTTCACATTATTGATGTACAGCGTTGTCAACTCGGTGCTTTTTGCACTTTTTTTAGTGCTTTTTGAAATTTTGGACGCGAAAAATTTTAAAGTTAGTGCTCAGTGCTTTTTTAAATTCATTTCGGTGCTTTATGTTTCGAGTCGGTGGCACTAAACCAAAAATTCGAAGAAAAATTTCCTCACCTATTTTTTCTTTCGAGGAAATGTACATATATATAAAAAAATAAGCTCTGAACTTAAATGGAGCATTTAAAAAAATTCTACCAAGTTTGTACAAGGCTTGGTGGAAGAAATAAGCGCCATGTTTCCCTGAAACTTTAACATTTAAATCATAATTAATATAAAAAATGTTTTGCCACGCAACAAAGAAGACATAATAGAAGTATTTACCCAAGTATAGTTTAATATCGAAATTTTGTCTAGTCTAAGGAAAATATATGTAACTAGTCCACTATCGAGTTTTCAGTTGAGAATTATCGGATATTTATAATTTGATTGAATTCGAAAAATACGTTTGTTTCCTAACGAAAAATGATTAAACATAAAATTTTTTTATAATAACCACAAAAGGCTTCGTCAAACTGATTTGAGAATTCACTGATTCTTATACAATTAAAATGTGTATCGGATGCCTCAAATTTATAGCTTTAAAAATGTATTGCAAAGTAAACCAATTATTATATTTTTTATATGCATATTTGTGTATAACGATTTTTTTTTATATAATAATAATTAAAAATTTAGTGCTTTTTTACTTAAATTACTCGCTTTTTTAGTGGTTTCAGTGCTTTTTGAAATTTAAAAGTTGACAACGCTGTTGATGTACCTCCTGACAAGAGATTAAATTATAAGAGTGATGTAGAAAAATGCGCGCAGATTTACAGAAACACAATAAAAAAGCACAGGCCAAAACATCATTAGAGTTCTGTTTGCAAAAGAGACGAGACGCTTAAGAAAAGCCTTTAAAACTTTAAAATTAATAATTACACCATTTGTTTTTATAAATGTAATTACATATATATTAATTTGTGCAATACAATTAATTAATGTTGTTATTATAATATTTCTATTTGTGTTTTTATGTACTCATACATTTTAGATCCCATGAAGATGATCAACGGTGTTGATCGAAATATTGGGAAAACTAAAAAAAAAAATGAAATTATAATTAAAATAAATTTCTATCCTGTTTTTTCAATTTTATAACCAGACCTCAAGCTGAACAGAAAAAATTAATAATTAGTAAAATAAAGGTCTACGATATACACAATAAAATAAAATTTAAGAAATTATAACAGTTTGACTTACTTAATTTCATCTTGTATCTTTGTATTTAATTTACTCAAATCGAACAAACCGTTGAGTTATTTTGAAACAAATTAGCGTGACGGCCTTATTTAGGGCTTATATTAGCCACGCCCATTAAAAAATCCGTATGTGATAGATAAAAACTAAAAAAATTAATAATGTTTCACATGGAAATAATGCATCGAGAGCAAAATTCTGCTCTGTTCTGTGCATTAAAATAGAAGATAATTTTTTAATATTTTGTTTTTATCTTTTTTTTAACAGTCTGGACATCGTCGTTGTCGTGCTTTATACGATTGTTCGGCAGACAATGATGATGAATTGGAATTTAAAGAAGGTGAAATATTGATTGTACTTAATGAGCGTACCGATGATGAGAACTGGATGGAGGGTGTAATTGAAGGCGAATCCACACGCAGAGGCATGTTTCCAGTAAGTTTCGTCCATATGTTACCCGATTAGTAGTAAGAATAGAAGTCTAAAGCAGCACAATTACACTAAATCAAAAGTTTGTAAATTAAAAAAAATAATGAAACAAAATATTAAGTATACATACATATATACAGAACTATTAAACGCAATACATAAAAAGTATAGAAATTTTATATATAAATATGTTTTCAAAAACACATTCGTTTCGCTTGAAAATTTTACTCCCGTTAAAATTATTCGTATGCCTGTAAATAAGTATACAATGTTAAGATATTTACTACATAACTATTATACATTTGTAAGAATTATTTTATAAATCAACAACCGACAAATTGATGTGTTTTTAATATTGACTACTCAATTCTGTTTAAATAGTTTTGAAAATTTAAACAATAAGTATCATTATTCCGGTTTGTTCCTTCTCAAAATAGTGCTTAGAATTATATGTTGTATATTAAAAGAAAATTTAATTTATAATATAGATCTGCTGACCTCTTCTTCTTTACTATTTTGTATAGTATTCAATATTTATTTATTTATTTATTTTATTCTTATTTTTGCATGTCATTCTCTAATAATCAAATGCTAAATGATTGTAAAATAAATTTTAACCTTATGTATTTTTTGAAACTTAAAATGATTATTATAAACAATTCCTTGTATGTAATTAATAAAAAAACTATAATTTGAAGTTGCCAAAACAAAAAAAAAATAATGATTACATTAATAATAATTTTTTTTTCGATCTTTCGAAATATTCATACATACATACATGTATATTAGAGTGAGTGGTCCGATTTGTTCGTGTGGGGAAAAAAGCAACAGCCGTCTAGCAAAAATTACATCTACACAAAATTTTAAGAATATTTATTACCCTAAGAAACTAAGGTCTAAAATCAAAACCTAGCTCCCGCCGAGAGGCATCAAAAGTCAAGCTTTTCGTTGAGTCAAAACATTTATGCATTTAAAATAATTCATAGGTAAAATAAATGAAAAATGTGGTTCATTTTACGAAAACATATTTCTTTATTTTACGAAATACTTTTTGTCTCAAATAACAAAATTTTGTATATATAATTTTTTTTTTCGCAAATTTACGAAACATATTTGCTTAATTCACAACAATCTGTTCCAAGCATAAAAATTAAAAAAAAGGTAATGGGTTTTTTTTTAATACATTTATTTATTTATTGTATCTTCAATTATGAACTAACAATAAGTATTCAAATCTTAAATCTAAAATATAAGTATTAGGCCCGACCACTGTCGGACATAAACTTAGTGATAGTTAAAAATAATACATAAGTATTGATAATCAAAAAAAAAAAAGAGAAAAGATAATATTTTCAAGCAATCCCATCTGGAGTCTTGAGTATAAGATCCCTTGTGTCCCTCTTTTTTAGGCGGATGTGACCAGTAAAATTCAAAATATTACGAGCAAGCGGATTAGGATGTGACTCGAGTTTTGTTAAATATTTGCCTGCGTATTTTGCTATTTCTTCAATCACTTGTGGCATATTCAAATCACGATGTAGATTTGAGTTTTTGATGTACCATGGAGCCGATGTTATCAAACGTAAAATTTTGTTTTGCCTTCGTTGGATTCTCTCGACGTTAGAAGCTGAAGCAGTGCCCCATAACTGCATAACATAAAAGCGACTTGTATAATAAAAGTTTGCAGTGTAGGCTGAGTATTGAATTTCTACCAATCAGCCAATATATCTGAGTTAGTTTAAGTTTCATTTGTATTAGCTTTGAGTCAATATGGTGTTTCCATGTAAGTCGTCGATCAAGGTGTATACCAAGGTTTTTTACATGTGAATGCTGAGGAACAACTTGATTGTTGATTCGAATTGGGGAACAAGTATCTCTTCGCAGGTTGAATGTTACCTGAACACACTTTTGCGCGTTTACCTTAATTCTCCATAATTTTAACCATAGTTCCAGTTGTATAATATGCTCTTGTAGAATTCGGGAAGCCTCATGAGGATTTTCGTGCATACTTAGGCAGGCTGTATCATCGGCAAACGTAGATGTATGGATATTACTGCTCAATGGCATATCACAAGTATAAATCAAATACAAAACTGGTCCCAGTATGCGTCCCTGTGGCACACCGGATGATATAGTTTCGGGCACACTCATGAATTCTCCTTCCACAACCGTGAACTTCCGGTTAGTAATGTAACTTTCTAATAAATTCACCAAATTTATTGGTAGATATGATTTTAATTTTAAAATTAGGCCTTCATGCCACACTTTATCAAATGCCTGCGAAACGTCAATAAACAGTGCAGAACAGTACATATTTTCTTCAAATGTTCTTCTTATACATTGAACCAATCTATGCGTTTGTTCAATGGTGCTATGCTGACTTCTAAAACCAAACTGATGGTCTGGGATGCACCCACTACCAATTATAATTGGGGACAATTTTGACATGAGCAGTTTTTCGAAAAGTTTTGACATTGTTGATAGCAGACTTATTGGCCTGTATGATTCTGCCTTGGTAGATCTTTGCCTGGCTTTGGAATCATTTTAACTTTGGCAAGCTTCCAGCTGTGGGGATAATACTCTAGTCGTAAAATGGCATTAAAATTTAATAACATGATTCTAATTGCAATACGAGGCAATTTTATTAGCATTTGGTTACTAATTCCATCAATACCCGGTGCTTTCTTCGGGTTGAGTTCAGCAAATAGATTTTGTACATCACACATTTTAAATTTTATGGGTCGAGGGGGTAGCGCAACTACACTCGGGAAATCAATCGGGTTTTGAATTAAGCATTTTTGGTGGAAGCTCTTCCCTACTGGATTACCAACTTAATGATTTTAACAAGGCGTGGGACTAAAATAATCGATTCTTGAGAAGTGCTTACTTTTTTATTTGGCACAGAGCTCGCAATAATTTGTCTTTCTCGTGCTTGTTGTCAGAAAAAAAAACACTCGTCCACTGACACGATGCTACACTGTTGCGAAGAAAACCCTCAAACTTCGTTCTTCTTTGGCTTGCTCTTCGCTCAACCAACTACCGTTTTTTTTTGATCGTTCGGCTCATGTCCTCACTCGAGACCCTTTATTTTGTAAAATCTTGGCAAACGGTCTTTTGAGCATGTATGTGTGTTGCGATTTGTTGTTTTTATTATTTTATTTTATAAACATTATTGAACAAAATACATGAAGATTGATTTTGTTTTTGTTGTACACATACAGTGATGGACTTAAGTATAGGCACAAGCATAATTTTAAAAGAAACTGCTAATTTATTTATATAAGGAAACACGAAATATTTATTTTAAGAATTAATTATAGTTATAAAACTTATACATTAAAATAGTAACCATGAAATTTAAATATATTTTCTTTGCAAAAAAAGTTATTTAAAAAACACATTAAAGAATTCATTATTTTACTGGAAAAAAGTATAGGCACAACTATTTCTACATAAATAAAAACTACTTGGAACATTTATCTAATATTTAGTTGGGAGTCCCTTTTGCTTAATAACGGCCTTAAGTCTATTTGGCATGGAGTGGACTAACTTGTTAGTTATATTTTCGCCTATGTTATGCCATTCTTCCACCAAAGCTGCTTTCAGCTCAGTTCTATTAAAAATTGCGCGTTTTCGGATTCTTCGCTCCAATTCCTCCCACAAATGCTCAATGGGGTTTAAGTCTGGGGACTGCGGGGGGTGTGGCAAAACATGAGCCGTATTATATGCAAGCCACATCTTTACGTCATGGGCTCTGTGTTTCGGGTCGTTGTCTTGCTGGAATGTAAACGACTCAGGTAAGTTTAGCTTTTCTGCACTTTTTTTGACATTTTCCTTTAAAATGTTAAGGTAAACTGTCTTGTCCATTATCCCCTCAATAAATACGAGCTCTCCCACACCCGCAGAAGACATACAGCCCCATACCAAAACACCTCCGCCACCATACTTTACTGTTGGTAAAAGATTTTTTGCTTCATATGCAGTGTTACTCTTTCGCCAAACTCTAGCGTGTCCATCAGATCGGAAAATATTAAATTTACTTTCGTCTGTGAACAGTACCTGATCCCAGAAATCGCATTGCCTCTTTTCAAATTGTTTGGCATAGTCCACTCTCTTTTTTTTGATTAACAGAAGATATCCCTCGGTTTGCGTCTAGCCACACGTGAGTTATACCCAGCGTCATGTAACGTTCTCCGAACAGTTTTTGGGTGCACATCTTTGCCAAAATCTTGTTTTATCTCTGCGGAAACCTGAGAAGATGTTATTTTTGGATCGCCTCTTACCTTTCGTACGATTTGAGCACGTTCTCTCTCAGTTAATTTGCGAGGACGACCACAGCGACTTGCATTTTTAAAGTTTATTTCGCCTTTGAACCGATTTACAATGGTCCGTATGGTAAAACGGCTGCGGTTCATCAATTCTCCGATCTCAGCAAACGATTTGCCTTGGTTATGTAAATGTAAAATTATTTTGCGCTGAGATTCAGTCGTTTCACATTGTTTAGGACACATTTTAAAAAGATTACAAACAAAATTAGTATTTTCTAAACTTTTGCAACTTTTCAATTACTTAAATGAATAAAAGATTAATAACGGAATATAACAGCATGTGTCAAATGTAAAATTGTTGCCAGATTATTAAAATTAAAATAAAGGGATAAATGCCTATACTTTTGTCCATTGTATTTTAGAACTTTTTGTACTTTTTATCTGCCAACGGTTTAACTCATTTTTCTACACGAATAAAACTCCTACAGTCTTGAAATATACAGCACACTATAACATATTAATAGTAATATTAATATAAAAAATATTCCTTCTGCTTTTAATGCAAACTCTAAATGCTACATGGCTGTTGTGCCTATACTTAAGTCCATCACTGTATTTGCCTTTTATTTTACATTTACACGTCGTTGACGAATAGTTTGATTTACAGATATTTTTATTGTTATTTATTATTATCTTCTCCTTTCCTCTTTAATGCTTTGCCTGTGACGAAATATCTAAGGCAACAACATAAAGCAAACGCAACAACAAAAATAAAGACCTTTTTTTGCGAACATTTTACTTGTTTTGCTCACTTACTGACCCTCAGTAGCTGAGCAACGAACGATTCTGTTTGCATCATGCGGTCAGTAAGAGACCGATTCGTGTGTTACGCTCAATCCATAACCCGGGAGCGAGAACACGATTGAAAGGAAAAAGGAGGGTTGCTGTTCAGACACTGAGTGATTAAGTCTCATTTTTTTAGGTCTTTTGAGTGAGAAGACCGCACAGACAAATTTGGTTGAGCATATTTTGCGAGTTCTGATTTGGCTACATATTCACGTCATGTATTAAATCTAAAAGAATCATTCTCCTTATTTATTAATTTGTGAATAGTTTTTTTTAATTTAATAATGCGATTTATAAGCGAGTAAGAAAATTTGGGAAACAGAAAAGTAAGTCATTATATGGCAAGTAGTTGGAAATGTGTAATTTTTTCTGATACACAAATAGTCGGTTTGTTTCTGCTTTGATGTATGCAACAAAAATGTGTTTTCGATAAAATCGATGAGGAATGTTTAGTTCTCTAGTTTTATAAAAATACACAATAGAATTTTTTGTTTAATATTAAAAGTAATAGATAGGTACATATGTTTGTAATTCAAACTTAAAGTTGATCAACTTTTTATATCCAACATGAAAAGTTATTAGGATTTAAAGAAAAAATTAAAAAATTCTTTGACAACGCAACGGTATCGTAAAAATACCGATACCGATTCCAATACCGCTATAATTAGATACCGGTATCGATACCGAAATCCATTTCGGTTAGAAAATAGCGGTATCCAGAATACCATTTACGTCTATACCGGTATGTACCGGTATACCGATTACCACAAAAAAAATTCAAAAATATATTTCCAAAACGAAAAACGTATCTCTAGACATATAAATGTTTTAAATTTGTGAAAAGAGCAAAGCCATTGTAAGCCACAGTTATATATATGAAATCGTGAAAGTATGTATATTGGCTGTTCCAATACACAAGGTAATGCGGAGATTTAAAGTTTTGAAGAGTGCTTTTTTAATGTATGCACATTAAACTGACCGCTAAGATTTTTTTCTTTAATTGATATAATACATATCTGCGCTGAATAAAATATGAGATTCGCTGTCATAAATGCGGTCTAAATTTGTTAGCTCGATCCGACGCAGAGTGGCAAATTTTGTGAGTTGGTGGTCAAAATTCTATAACTTTTGACTGGGTTGACATTTTTTAATGAATTTTTTTTCCTGGATAGAAGACATCTTAAGATTCAATTCAGTGTATTAACTTTAAAATCGGGCCTTATAAAAGTACACTTATATGTGATTGAAAAATTACTTTTGAAAATACAGGTATTATCGGTATTAAAAAAAATAAATTTGTGAATTTAGTGATTTAACATTGCATTTTATAAATAGTAACGTTAACTGAACTAAAAATTGAAATTTTAGGGCAATCGGTCCACATTTACTCATAGGGCCATTGTACGTCAAATTTCGTAAAATAGCCTTGGTGATCATAATTCACTAACAAATGTAAGTTCGACAGCTTTAAATGTTATTATTATATGAACAATTTAAAAATATATTTTAAACGTGAATCCATAACAAATATGTAGGAGATCCATATCCGAAAAAAGGTTTTACCATAAATTCTAAGAAAATATTTTTATTCCAAATAAAATAAAATTTCTTTTATATATTTTCAATATTTATTGTGGGGGTGGAATTCCATTTTTGTCGAGTGCTGGAGATATGTATATGGATCAGAAGTGCACAGTAAAATATTAAAGAGGTCTTCATTGGTACTATATCTAGATATCTTTCTTGGCTTGTGATCGCGAAAATATCTATTATCTTTGTTCCTTTTTTCTTGCGCTTCTTCAGAAAGATCTCCAATCGGAAGCATATTGTGTTGAATAGCTAAAAGTACGTAACACGTTATAAGTCATTTTACGAAGTTTTTCGCAGAAAAAAAGTTGCGTTCCACTGAACATCGAGATTTGGGTATATTTTAGATTTTCAAAAAATATATAAAACCAAAAAAGTTATGCCCACTTGAAGTTCAAAATTTTTCTAAAATATTTTGAATTTCAGCTTCTCTTAAAAAAGCGCGTTTTTGATCACCCAATTCGAAGATAAATAATCGAAATAAAAACTTAAATTTCTGGATTTCGAGGTTCCTATGTGTTTACTTTTATATAAAAAAAATTAAATCAGTGACACAAAAAAAATTTTTTTGAAGACTTTTGGCCGCAATCTCTTCAAATGTGCCACTGTGCGACGTTGCCTTCTGGTGAGGCCTAAGGTACCCAATACACAGTGGGGATTTTGTAAAAAAAATTGGGCCACAATGCACTAAAATGGGCAAACTTGAGTTAATGAAAAATTAAAACTGATGCCAAGATCATGTTTTTGATCAAATAAAAAAGATTTTTGCAATTGGATTTTTTTTTATTCCAGACCTAAAAAAAAGTCTGCTACCAGGCATGTTCTGAAAATCACATTTTTCAAATCACATCTGATTGCAAAAGTAATGGTGGTCATGCAGATATTTTTACACCCTTTACCAAAAAATGGTAAAAGGGCATATATAGGTTTGTCATTCCGTTTGTAATTTCACAATATTAATAAGCGACACATAAACTATATATATTCTGGATCCTTATGCATAGGGAAGACAAACAAGCGATGTCCGTCTGTCTGAAAGTGAAAACGATTTTCCCAAGCTCCCAGAACAGCTAGAGACTTCGTTCTTGGACTGGTGTGTCAGAAATTTTCCGAAATCGAAAATCAGCAAAATCGGGTAGACGGTTTCAGAGCTGGAAAACTCTAACTCTATTTTCCCATACAAAATAACTATCGAAAACTAGTTTTTATTACTTTTTTATTAAATTATCTTACTTTATACTTCGGTATGAATAAAATTGGTATTTATAATTTAAAAAAAAAATTTTAATTTAACAAATTAAAAAGACGTTTCCAGGGTTGGAAAACTTTAACTTTTTTTCTAATAATTAAACATATTTCATGTTTTAGGAAGAAGGCTATTTTCTCAGGAACGGTAAGAGCTAAGGGTCTGAAATTTGGACCGAGTATGTAGAACTTTGGTTGCTACAACAACAAATATATAAAAGTTAAATACTAAAGGGTGGTGCAAAACGAGTGACGAAAACTTTTAAAATCCCATGTAATATACATACAATTATATGTATGTGTGTACATATGTATATTTACACTTGAAATTTGTAAAATTAGTGTATGTTTATGTAGGCTACAACAATTAACACTAAAATTAAAAAAATTTTAATTAAAGGGTGGTCCATGCATGTTAATGCAATTTTGACTATGTAATTTTGACAAATTGCTATATCTTGGAAACCGTAAGAGTTAAACTCTTGAAATTTTCAAGAACGGTAAAACTAAAAAACCCGCCAATTATAAAATCGCCAAAATTTTAAAAAAATCTCCGAAACGAAAAAAATCGCCAAAATTAAAAAAACGCAAAAAACCGAATAAAATCGGCAAACCGAAAAAATCGCCAAAATCAAAAAAAATCGAAATAATTAAAAGAAAGCCAAGAACCGAAAAAATCGGCATAACTAAAAAAACGCCTAATTAAAAAATCGCCAAAAATCAAAAAATCGCCAAAAATCAAAAAAAAAATCTCCAAAACGAAATAAATCGCCAAAATTAAAAAAATGCCAAAAACCGAAAAAAATCGCCAGAACGAGAAAAAATTGTCAAAACTAAAAACATTGCCACAATGAAATAAAAACGACAAAAACCGAAAAAATCGCCAAAACCAAAAATAAAAATTGCCTTTATGAAAAAAAATCGCCAAAAAAATTTGCCAAAATAAAAAAACGCCAAAATTAAAATAGCACCAAATTAAAAATAATGCCAAAAACCTAAAAAAATCGCTAAACCGAGAAAAAGCATCAAAACTAAAAAAGCAAAACCCGAAAAAAATCACAAAACCCGAAAAAAATCACAAAAACAAAAAAAAACACTAAATTGGAAAAATCTAGCACTTAAATAAATCACTAAAATGAAAAAACCAAAATGTCAAAAAACAACCAAATTAAAATAACGCTAAAAACTTGAAAAAATCGGTAAAACGAAAAAAAGCACCGAAACTAAAAAAATCGCCTAATTAAAAAAAATGCCAAAAACCTAAAAAAATCGGTAAAACGAAAAAAAGCACCAAAACTAAAAAAACACTAAATTAAAAAAAAAACGCCAAAAAACGGCAAAACTAAAAAAACCATATTAAAAAATGCTTGAAACCGAAAAAACCCCAAAAACGAAAGAAATGCCAAAATTATATTTTATATAGGCTAAAGTTCATATAGCATTACTACGGAACCCTTCGTGCGCAAGTCAGAGTCGCACTTCACTGAATTTATTTTTAGTAAATGGAGATGGAAATAAAATTTATCTCTAAATTACAGTCCTAACTATAAAATTAATTAAAGAACATTTTCCTTTGTGCTCAAGAAATTCAAAAAAATTGTTTAGGAATAAACGTTTACATAATACCACTATATATACCTTTTCCAATTGGATGTTTAAATTGAGCAAATTAACAATTTTGCAAAATCAAAGATTATTAAATAAAAAAGTTACATAGTCTACTTGGTATGGAGGTACAATACTAAAACTATTTTCGAAGTTCGAAGCTTTAGCGAACATCAGATCGAATCTCATGTCAAGTGGGATATTAAATATTGTTTTTATTGGATAGTTTTGATATAATGGCATTATTTGTTTGTTTAGCTATAAGTGCAACAAACGAGTAACTTATTCATCAAGTATCAAGAATTATTATCTCTTAATGCACCAAACTAGTATCTCAGTAAACGCGCTTCATAATGAAATTTACTCCTAATATACCTATATATAGATGTAATCAATTTCTTAATAATTGCATATGAAATTTTATCCAAACACCAAAGTATAAAGAGATCAACCGTTTCTATTTTGCTCTCCTGAAAAATTGTATTTTTTAAGAAAGTAAGGCATCGATATTCAACTTATTGCTAATATAAAAAAACATACATATATGTATAAGAAAAATACCGAGAGATTATTTATTAAAAATTGCACTAGAGCAAAAACTATGAATTTTTTCACAAAATTAATATGTACCTACATATATGCTACCGAATATAGCACTCTTACTTGTTAACTCTTTATTTTAATTTTTTTATTGTATTTTTATTATAGAGCATGAAATATCAGTTATGAATGAAATTTATCGTATATGATTTTAAAAACGTCAGCAGGACCATTATTACTTTTCAAATCACATGTGATTTGAAAAATGTGATTTTCAGAATATACCCCTACATTATGGTTTTCGCTTACAGCTTAAGGGCCACTCAGACTATAATACAAGTATTAATACTTTTGACGAAAATGCATCCTTGGTCTTATATTAGTTTAAAAAATTTCAAAAAAACAATAACAACTCAACATGTCAGAGTTGCATTTTTCACAAAAGTATTAATACTTGTATAATAGTCTGAACAGGGCTTTAGGAAATATTCGAGAGAAAATATTAAAATGTTGGCTTTTTTAACAACATTTGTCCACTGTTCTGCTAATGGAGAAGTCAAATGTTGTTAGATTTAGAAAATGAAACTTATTATGAATAAGGGACGAAATTTGTAACATTTAAAAAGTGGGTTAATTATTTCGCTATTATAAAAAAAATTTTGCCAATAAATATTTTCGGCTGAAAAGTCTTCCTTAGGTAGAAAATGATGCAATCAATACATAGAAAGTAAAAAGAAGTAGAATTTGATTTTTAGTTCCCAGCAATTCCAAAAAAAACAATGTGAGTCCGATCAGAGGGGAGATGTGTAAGCATCTAGTAATGAATTTTTTTTTTAATTTGGAAGTACTTATGCTTTTAGTATATTTTTTTAAACTAATCAATTAAAAGTATCAATACTTTCAATATTGTAAATACATAGGAATTTGCTGGGTTTTTGTTTGTTTTATCTAACTTATTTGGTTAGTAAATGGGCAAACTGCAGTGTAGGTATATGTACTGCATTAAAAATTGCAGTAAGCAGTAAATTTACTGATTACTGAAAAAAATCAGTAAATTTTTACTGATAAAAATTTAATTTGCATTACAATTAAAATCGTAGGGCCGTATTCATAATAAAATTGTAGCAAGTGGCCAATTTTTTTCATTCAAATTTTGAAATTTTTGTATGAAAAAATTTAGCCACTTAGTAGAATTTCATTATGAATACAAGCATTACTGATTACTGAAAATTCAATGCACCTAATCACATAATAAATCATTTAGGCGCTTTATAAAAATTTAAGAAAAGAATTTTAGTAAAAATTACTGGTTAAAAAATTATTTTTACTGAAATTTTAGTAGTACTGCAAAGTGCACATCTATGGTAAATGCCTTAATTACAAATAGTTAATATTGGCTTATGGTAACTAAAATAAGATATATAAATTTTTGACTACTGTATTTAAAAATCTATGGAAAAATTTGTCTATAGTAGTGGAATTATTAGTTGTGGGGGTTTGTGGAGAATTGCTCATATGCAAGTGGAAAACGTCAAACAAACATTTTGATAAAGCTTGCGACTGTGGGTTTGCAAAATTTGTATTAAAATATCCACTCATAATAATTGGCATGAGATGGAGATTGTTACCCAATTGTCGCGCACCAGCTTCAGTTTAAGGCAACAGTATGTAATGAAGATATGTTATAATATAATATTATAAATTCTTTATAAATACTGCTATACATCTTTTAAACATATAGTTGACATTTAAAACGCTCTTTTATTTAAAAATTTATATAAATTTTATATATTTTATATTTTTGAACTTTTTAATAAAATTATCCCCACTGGCAACACTATTACACTTCACAAGCAATTTCTATTAAAATTAACTCCTGAAGGTATGCTTTAAAATTCGAATGAGTGTATTTCTAAGCAGCTGTTAAGGTTCTTTGTACTTCTTGTTCGTACCCTGCAATCAGCCCAAGGTCAAATGTGTTTATGTCAACACTAAAATTCCACTAGTAGTTACATTGTCTAAAATTTATCTTCTATTCGTCAGTACAAAAGAAAGAGAGAAAACAGATGTGGTGTATTTGTGGTGGATTTAGAAACAACTTGTCAATATACATAGGCAGTATTCGATGTTTGATGCAAATATCGTTGCGTTAGTGCAAATGGAAAATATCGTAGCTTTTCTTTGAACTGTGTGTGTATTTTGTTGTTGGATTTTAAAGAAAAGCTACGATATTTTTTATTTGCACTAACGCAAGAGCATTTGCAGATTCGATGTGAAAAAGAGGTACCTTCCATCAAATCCTACTTTAAAAAGAGGTAGATTACAGCACTAATATTTTAGGGTATTTTAAATACCTTAGAAAAATAATTTTTTACCTTAATTAACCTTTCGTTTCAATAATAAATATTTTATAAGGAATTTTATGACAATATTATCTAATTGCGGATGGTTAATATTCAAAATTTAAATATAAAAAACAACTAAAAAATATAAGAATTGAATTATGTCATCGTTATTTAATTAATTCTTAGATCTTTATTATTCTCATATTTAAACGTATGAATATTTTCATTAAATAATTTCTAGTGATCCTCTGTAGTTGTAGGTTGCCCAGCGCTAGCGCTGATTTATCGTGTAGCTTTCCTTGCATAATATCAGTAAAGATTGTCTCTACAAATACTTTTTAACAAATTAACATTCCACATTCGAACTATGTATTCAATTTTCTCACAAACTGGCACAGTAAAGGAAATATTTGGGCTTGTAGCAGGCTTTAAATAGTGAAGTTAACTCAGCGTTGTTTTGATGCATTGCTAAAATATTCAGTTGAACTTCTAGTTTGGATTAGATAAAATAAACTCGGGTAACCATAATTTAGCATCATTATTGAAAATCTAAAAAAGTGGTAGATTTTTCTCGGAAAGTGGTTGAATTGAGTGAGATACCCAAAAGAGGTAGATTTACCACAAAAGTGGTAGAGTTAGCATCGCTGATTCACGCATTTATTTTGTTTTTCTTTCGGAATCAGTTGCTTGTGCGCAGGGTGACCAGATTGTAATACATAATATATTGAAATAATATGAAGCTAAATCAGGTTTGAAATAGAGCTAAAGAAGGAAAAAATATTTCTCAATAACCAAAATGAAATATATCTCACGATAATCGTTGATTATAACCATTATTTGATTTCTTTTTTATTTATTTTGATTTTGGAAGGGCCCAACACAATAAGGTTATATAGGCCCTTTTTATAGATATATACAACATAGCAGAAATTATACATATCAGAAATTACAATTATTTTCTTTTTTATATGCATTTATGTTTTAATTATAATAATTATTATTAATATATTTGTTATTTGTAAACAAGATTTAAATCGAATTATATAAATTTATTTCTAAAAGAAATTTTTTAAATTTTTCGAATTCACTATCTTTTGTCAGAATTTCAAGGTTATTTATTTTATATTTAAGCCTTTTTTTATGTAATATTCTACATTCATCAAATATATGAGATGCAGTTAGGAGTTTTCCACAACTGCACAATGGAGGTTGTTGCTTTTCAATAATATGTTTATGTGAAAATAAACAATGACCTATTTTCAATATAATAAGCTTAATGAAATCAGTTTTAGTTAAAGTAAGGGGCTTAAATGTATGAATAATATTTTTTTTGGATTTTATAGAGTTTGACTTCGTTGTTGTTTTTCCAAGTATCTTCCCAAATATTTCGTAAATAATTCTTTATCATAAATTTGAAATCTTAATATTGAAATTTAATTTCTGAGCAAATATTTTTTAATAAGGATTCTTTAGCAAGTTGATCTACTTTTTCATTTCCCCTAATGTTCAGGTGACTTGGAATCCATAGAAAATTAATTTGATGTTGAGGGCTGGTTGAAATCAAGTTTCTTATCTGTTGTACAATCATGTTGTCATTAAAAATATTTTGTAAAGCTTCTAACGAACTCTTGCTATCAGATATGATGAGATATTTTGGTAAATTGTCATCTAAATTATTCAAACATGTTTTGATTGCAGCAGAAAATTGAAGAGTGGTCGAGAATACGTTTTAGTATGACTGTATTTTCACCATAAATTGCAAATCCTACTTTTGCATTCATAACAGAACACCCTTTGAAAAATTTGTAGTAGTTGTGGTATTTTGTATTTATTATTTCCAGAAATTTTTGCTGAACTTCTTCCGGAATGAATTCTTTTTTGTTGGCGTATGCAAGAGATAAATCTACATTGATTCTTTTTTATTTAAAATTAATTTTGCATACAAAATACAATACTTTTACTTTTGTATTAAAAATATAACAATTCACAGTTCAGCGTACTTAAAAAAACTTCACAAAAATAAAAAACTAAATAAGTTTGTTTGTATTGATTTGTATTAGACAATACATTTATTTTTTTATTTTATAAATTCTATACAAAACTTTTCAAAAAGGGATCAACCATTAGTAGTAATGCAGTGATCGTAAAGTAATTAAATAAAAAACGTGTAGATTATTGAGTTTTTGTTTCAAGTATGATATTAGTTGAACTTCTCATTTGTTTAAATGAAAGTTTAACATAAAATCTCTAGTTGTGAAATGAGCATATGATCCAGTTAAAGCCCTCAATAATCAATTTCAATGTATTTAAAAAAGAATATTTTACTAAACAAGTTAAATATAAATTTTAGGAATAAGTGCAATTAAAATACTAAAACTTAATCACCCTTATTCCAGTTGTCTGTATGGACGTCAGTGTAACTCAATACAAAAAATTTTAGCTTGTTTACTCGCTCTCGAGAACAATTTTATGCTACTGGCAATCAAATTCCGTTCGCAAAGGTTTACAGAAAAGCATAAACCTGCCAAAAGTAGTCAGTTGTTTTCGACAACGACAATTTTTTGGTCTTACGTTAAAGACAAGACGATGTTGACAACTGTACCAACAAAGCACAAAAAATTAATAATATCCTTTTATTAAAAAATTTATTTTGACGATATTTTGCGTTTGCTACGTTGTTTAACAGACTCGACAGAAACTTTTAGTACAAAAACAATCACATACTATGAAAATCTAAATATCTAGGAGTTATACTGGCTCAAAAACTTTCATGGAAAGAGCATATTCAACACAGGGTTAGAAAGGCAACGGTAGCATACTACAGAGTCCTGGATCAACTACCCCAAGCTGAGGAAATTTACTGGTTACATGGTGCCCCATCTGGACTTTGACAAGGCGTTTAAAGTTTTATTCCATCCAGACGGGAGTGCAAGGGAGGCAAAATGGTAAGGGAATATGACGTCAGTATATACACTGCTGGATCAAGAATGATCTGCGGTGTCGGCTCTGGAGTCTTTTCAGGCGATCTTGGCATAGAATTCTCCTTTCGCCTCCCTAACGAAGCAACTATATTTCAGGCTGAAATTTTGGCAGTTAGGGAAGCGGCTAGAATGCTGATTGATAGGCATGTACATGGTAAAGTTGGTATCTTTGTCGACAGCAATTTGCAGTCTTGCCTTGCTACAACGATAGGCGTTCAATACAATTAACAAAAAGAAACCGCAGGGACACCTCGAGACTCGTTGCAGTCATGACGAGGCACTGGACGGTCGGCAGACATGCTAGTAGGATAGGTCTTTCCCTTTCTTTACGAATGCCCAGCTTTGCATCTCTCAAGACACAAATGTTTAGGCAGTCATGTACACTTAGGACACTTAAGACATCCTTGTAAATACCCAAAATATATTTTGTTTTATAATACTCGTAAATATGTACTTATTTTCTTATAGTTTGCAAGAAATAACAATAATAAATTAAAACTGAAAAACTTATGTTCGCTATTGTATTTATAGTGATGATATTCCAATGTACTATATTTTTGATTTTATTATTTAGTGAAACTATATACCTAAATATGCATCTATTATACAAATATTTATTGAAATTTCATTTCATATACGTACATATTTAGATCAGAAAAAAATTAACAGATCATAATCAATAAAAAAGAACACTATTTAAAAAATATCTTAGGCGGGTTTTTCAATTATGAATAATAACACCTGTCAAATATATGCCCAACAATGTGTGATCAGAGTGTATACAAAAAGAAAAAGAAGTTTCCACTTTGTCGAGACTTAAAACATTTTGTATGTCATTCTGTATGGCGTACAATACAATACAAAATTTCGGAAGAGAAAAAAAATGGAAAATAAGTAAAATGAAAGTCGAAGAGTTCTGAACTGAAGTTCAGAAGTTATAACAATTTTTAGGTTTCAAGTCAAAGGTTACTTATAGCGATTTCTTTTCTGACAAATATGTTGCATATATGTTACATGTTTTACATTTCAGCGTTCGTTTGTACAAAAAATACAACTGTGGGAAAAATTTTCAACTTCTTTTCTGAATATGTTGCATGAAAAACATGTAAATATGTCACATATTTCACCCTCACTTTATTCAAGGTGTACATACTGCCGTTTTTTCCAACTCTGGTAAGGACGTTTTTATTTTGCATGTCATGCTTTTAATTTCGAGAGAATGTTTCCTAAATAGAAAATATAAAAATTATTTTTACAGAAATTAATATAAATAACTATTTATTTAAATATTGTGACTGTTCTGGTTTTTTCAAACATAGTTAGTAATGTCAATGAGTGCTTAAAAATCATAATAGTGTGCGGAAAACATCTAAAATAGCGTTAGAAATCGCTAACGAAGAACATTAATGATAAAATGTAACCGTTGTAAATAAAAGCAGCTAATTTTGTTCGATTGTAGTAACAGAATATGTAGCACTTTGAGTGTGTCTTCTTTGACATCCATATTATTAGACTGAAGGGAAAGTAGTAGTCCGCCACATTGTATTTGTAGCGGTTTCATTCATATTTTGTGTTTCCTTCTCAAAAATCCTTTTCATTTAATACCCATATCATGGTAGTGTATTGAATGTAGTGGTCCACCATTTTGGGGCATCCGCCATATTGTGTTTGGACCAATCTCATTTTATATACATATGTATATCGTCGGCTGGTTATTTATTTATTTATTTCATCCACAGTAATGCTAAGCCTTTTAGGCCAAAAAATATGTATTACAAAGCATTTAATATGTACTGAGTAAATACAATAATAATAGATATATACATATATATAAACAAAAATGTAAACTAATTACCCATATTCCAGTTGTCGTCATCGACGTCACTTCAACACAATACCAAAAAATTGGGACTTGTTTACTCGCTCTCGAGAAAAAGTTTGCGCGTCTGACAATATATTTCCGTTCCCTAAGGTCTAGAAAATTGCATAAACCTGGCAACAGGAGTCAACAACGGATATACGAGCACCAATTTTAGGTGTTGTGTTAAACAACTGGAATAAGGGTGATTATAACCATTTAAGGGCTCCCCAGCCATTTAAGAGTAGCTATATTTAATTATAAAAAAGGTAATTGTCCTGATATGGCAATAAAACAACAAAAATAATATCTAGTCATTAGTTTCAAAATGAACAGATAGATTATGTTAATACATAGTATTTGCAAACTTTAATTTCTACTATCATTCATAGAAAAAAGTCAGGGAGTTTAAGACGAATAACATTATTGCTATGAGAAAATATACGTAATTCATGCGGAAGGATGTTCCAAAATCGCGCCATTCTCACAGTAAATTACCTTTCAAAAAAAGAACATTTAATTCTCGGTATTATTACTTGTTTGTTTCGAATAGGCCTAGGGAAGGTAAACATAGTACGCAAAAGTTTAGGTACGCCGCTTTTTATGATACGATGGAAAAATACTAAGTTACGCATACTCACAAACTGATTAAAGGAGCAACCTAGAAATTTTTTAACAAGTTCAGAGACATGTTCGCGACGTAGTAGATGATAAACGAACCTAATTATCGAATTTAGACCTTATCCTAATATTTTCAAATTCTTAGAAATTGAGCCAGATATAACTTCAATGCCATATAAGATGTGAGGCATCATTAGTGAGTGAGCTAAATATATTCCTAATAATCTGTGCGGCAAACCAGTTACCACCCGACGATATGTTTATCTTCTCGAAATTCTCTTGTGCATTGGCGTATTTGTATAACTGACATGTATATAAAATATACATTTATAAAAAAGTGATATTTTGGTACTGATAAGATTGAATATTTTGCGGTTCATACGTTTCTGTTGCATGAGTGCAATATATAAAATCCGATATTCAAGATATAGTTTTAAAATAAATTTTTTAACGGTTTTTTTTATTTATTTAATTTAGCAATATAATATAATAGCTTAAGTCGACTTAAGCAAGGCAGGGCATTTCGGAAATTTTTACGCTTTCACTAATTTAGTAGAAGGATGTAATGCATTATTCTACTTGCTTGTGATTCTTTCTTTCAATATGTAACATTTTAACCCCTGAAAATTCCAACTAGAACATAATACAGCACAAATAAGCTTAACATTCTTAAGTCTACTTAAGCTACTATTCCATATTGCCACAGCATTAATAAGTACTGCCAAGTTTCTTTAACGGGTGCTAACACTTCGGAATGAATAACGAACAGCTGGTACCATTAAAAAGAAGAAACATAACAATTTCCACAATTATAAATAACCTTTTCTAACGTCAGATATTGGCTGTGATATTGGCTAGGTAATTGAATAATAAGAAAAGAAGAAACGCCCATGGATTTGCAACAGTTGGAAGAGGAGGCACGCCAAGCGGCTCTGAAAGATATTAAAAATATGCTTCAGCGTCCAGGTCAACTGGAAAAAGTTGAACAATACTGTCACAGAGTGGCACGCAAAAAGGCTTCTGTTGAGGCTCTTCTAAAGACTGGAATGCAAAATCAGTTGGAAGGTGTTAGAGTCGGTTTAAAACAACTAAAAACTTGTCTTGTGGATGTGCGGGAGGTTAGTCAAACAATGGCTGAAGTGGAGAAACTCATGCAAGGCGTTCCAGAAATTTATGATGCACTGGAAGATGTACGTGAAGAGAACACAAAACATTCCCAATACGCTACTGCTGTGGAAAATTTGAAACATATTTTCAATGTCGAGGCCAGTGTACAAAAAACCATGTCATTAATAGAAGAAGATAAACTTTTGAATGCTCACCAGTGTCTGGCCGATTTGGAAAATGCCAGAGACGATTTGCTATACGAATTGCACAAACAACCTAAGCAGCATGCGTCAGATAAAATAACACTTAAACGGCATTTTGAGAAGATCGATACAGTGTCACAGGCTTTGGAAAAGAAATTACGATTAATACTGAGTCGAACTCTGAATACTGTACGCAAAGAGCCAAAGTTCATTGTAACTGCTCTAAGAATCATTGAACGTGAGGAAAAAAATGATCAGTTCGCACTTCAGCAACAGAAGGTAACATCATTTTTGCCTCCCGGCCGTCCCAGACAATGGCGATCCATGGCTATGGATGTCCTTAAAGAGGCGGTAATTACACGAATTGAAGGATCCAAGTTAGAAGAAAGGGCAGATAACAAGATGTGGTTAGTTCGAGACTTAGAAATATTACGACAAAATATTTTAGTTGATCTGAGAGTGGTAAAATCGTTGTGCGTTCCCTGCTTCCCACAGCACTATAACATATTTGAAGAATATGTAAAGATGTATCATGAGGGATTGTCAAATTATGTAAGTTGCTACAAAAAGTATTCATATTTAAATTACTTTTACGTTATTTATCGCTTTTAATGTTCCCAATTCAAGTTTAAAAGCCTGCAAATTACAAAACTCATCATTAATATTTTTTAAATTTTGTATCTTTAGGTTTAATGAGTAAAAGTATTTTTAACTTTTTGGTAGATTTCCTGATAATTCGGCATAAAGGCCAGTGAGTTAGTTTTCTTCTCCTTTAAACCATTTTTAATTATATTTGTTTTTGTCTTCATTTAAAAACCTGTAAGATAACGAGGAACAGTATTATTAAAATTCACTTAAAAGTGTTTTAAAAGTTATACTTAATAATTAAATAATTAAACTATTAATGACAGAGTTGACGAAAATTTTACACAAAAATCTCTTATAAACATTAAATATGTTATATGTAATGGAGTTTGATACAAACAACCACTAGAAACATCTTTTTAGCAAAATTTTCGCAAAAAATGCTTATTAAATTCATTATTAGGTCTGTCTGTGTACTTTTCCAGTAGCAAATACTCAGTAAATTTTTTTGGGAGAGTAAGACCAATTTTACTCGTGTCTGCTGAAAATATCTCAACATTTTGCACAAAATGATGTAAAATATGTGTGCGCACACAGACCTTTCAAAATTATAATTTTTTTATAAATATATTTATTTATTTCAGTATTTAAATTATTAAAATAGCCTAAATGCTTACGCAAAGATACAATTTTCTATTATTAACCTACATATCGTTAACTTAATATAGAAAAGCTAGTAACACATTATATTTTTGAAATCGAGTTTTTTGTATATTTCAATATAAGAAAATCTAATATGATTCGAAAATTTTGATTTCAAAAAAATAATGAATTATGGCCTTTCTATATTAAGGTAACAATATTTATCTGTGGTTTTCATAAATAACATATGCACATGTACTATCTCATTTCGTGCTTGTGTTGTCAAATTGTTACAGCCTTATTTATAAAAATTATTAATTATAAAAGCTTTTTAAAAAAAACTATGAATTTTTTTATAAACCCCTTTATAAAGCCTTAGTAAGTTTAATAAGGCTGTTATATTTCAAATGCTTTTTTAAAAGGTTATAAAAATATTTTGGAAAATGTGGACGTATGTATATGTATGCATGTATATACATAATTTTTTTCCAAAAACAACAACACAAAAAATAAGCTTAAACTATTTTTTGGCTCTACTGAAAAAATTCGATTTTTGGACATGAATATCACAGAGACATATGTATATACCATAGCTGTTAAGTAATGATTTCTAATCGTACTGATTACTATTTGTTTATTTTTTATGAAAGGTGAAGTGATGATTAAATGCGATTATATTCAGTTTCGCACGATTACTAATTGATTACGATTACTAATAATAGAAATGTAGTCTGAATTACTTGAAATTACAAAAAATAATCAAAAGTAATCAAAAAATAATACGACTACTTTCAAAGATTACTTTTGATTATTAATAAATAATCAAAAAGGATTAAAAGTAATTTTTAAAAGTAATCGGATTATGTTTTAATTACTTTTGACTATTTTTGATTATTGTTTGTAATTTTAATCAATTAGTAATCGTCTGAAACTGAATATAATCGTAATTTAATAATTATTTATCTGCAATTATTTTAAAGAGAATTATATAATCAGTACAATTCTTTTTAAAATTTAATCTAATTGGTTACTAATCGTAATCGAAATTTAAAAGCTCTGGTATGTACTTACAGGCCGTTTAGATGAAGGGTGGTCTCGTGTTTGTAGGCATGAAGTGAGGAGAAGCTTGCGGGGTAGCAAAAGTCGTACGTACTGGGAATTGAAGCGACAAGCAGTGTTGCCAGTTACACCATTTTTTTATAACATGCACAAAAAATAGTTATAATATAAAAATTATAAGCAAATAAAGCAAGGAGAGGAAAGGAATTATTGTACTTTGGTAGTAAATTAAAAAAAATAATATGGACATATTAATTCTACATTTCCCAAACTAATAATTAGTTCCTTTACGGCAACACTGCTACGAATCAAAGAATCAAAAGCATTGATCAAATTAATATCAAAAAGTAGCCTATTGCGACAAACACGCGTGGATTTAAGAACGGACTCCCAAAATATAACGTAAGCGTTGTCGCAGCTAAGCCACCCTTCATCTAAATGGGCTCTTACTAATATTATGTCTGTTTCTTTATTTTTTCGGAAAAGTTCGGTAAAATGAACTAATAATAATAATAATAAACTGTAATATTTCTCAATAAGATACAAAAAATGCACAAAAGTTCGGGAACGCGAAAAAGCAAAATGTTTCACACAAAAGGTAATGTCAATGAATGTATGCATATTAGAGTGTGGCACAACGCATAAAAAAGTCTTACAAGCACTGTCATTAATTTCAAAATGTGTGTGTATATTGCTGCATTATTGTAAAACAAAACTTTCAAGGGATGTGTTTTGCTTTACGGTAAGAATACTGCAGTACAGAAAAAACTGCAATAGAACAATGTTGAAGTAAAAAGAAGTCTTTCAAAACAAAAATGATATAGAACATCAAAATTCAAAAAATGTTTGAATGTTCTGATAGCAAAGAAAATTTTTCATATAAAATAAACATTGCGCTTCGTTAGGAATTATTTACAATGAAAAAATATCGTGCATACTTACATATGTATGTACTTTGATATATGTACATACATATTCATAATAATTTGTTAATTTTTATTTTCAATTTATTTAGACATACATAGTTTGCTTGTTTGTGCTGTGATGAAAGTTCAAATAAGAAAAAGTGATAAGCTTAGCAATAAGGCTTACGTAGTGTGAACGGGGACTAAGTATGTAGTTCAAGGAATATAGCAGCATATAAATTTTTTACTGGGGAGCATCTATTCTAGCACGAGAAAAAATTAATCCAAACATAGAATATTAAAAATAACAAATACATATGAACACATACAACTAAGCGCTATCAATTATGAATAACTTTCCGAAAAATCCATTTCTTTCTAACACTATATCTATACCTCTTTGATACGGGCATACATACATACATACATACATACATAGATCCAACTCTAAAAATGTACACACCCACTACATAATTTTTTGTAGTAGGAGAACGAGCATGAATCCCAACTGAAGAACCAACACAATAAATTTTTAGTAAGTGAGTATGTATATCTATAGAAAACAAATTTCTATGATTACAATATTATTGATAGGCATCCAATGGCGAACCTCTAAGTCCCTAATGAATTCATATATATTGAACTGGAGAACCAAATTTCTATGATCACTATATTATTAATACCAAATAACGAACCTACAAATCCCCTATTGATTGGATATCAGAAATTATAAATCAACACCTCCATCTCTCTCTAATACAACAAAATATTAAAGTCAACGCCCACTCCCTCTCAATTACACACACTCATACTCATTTCTGACGTCACAAACCATGATCTACACAACAGTCCAAGACAGAAAGAGATAGATATAGTGTTAGAAAGAGACGGATTTTTCCATCCTCCATTACCTATCTACTGATGCGTCTGTTACCAATGATACTGTGACTCCCTTTCGTGGAAAGTCTAATAGGGTTGCATTCGCTAGCGCCAATTTTATATCTTCCAATGCTCTTTCGGTTTCTGCTGACCATATTAATTTCGTTTGGTCTCGTTTCTTACATGGCATTTTTATTTCTGCGGCTTGAGGTAGGAATGTTCTGTAGAAATTTACAGCGCCCAGAAAGCTTCGTAGTTCTTTGCACTTCGACTGGCTTTTTTGGTCTAAAATGACCTTTACTTTGTTGGTGTGAGGTTTAATTCCACTTCTAGTCAGCATGTGTCCTAAAAATTCGACTTCGAGTTGGCCCAGTTGACATTTTTCGATGTTGATGACTAGACCTTTTGCTCTGTAAATTTCAAATACCTGTCGGATGTTCTTCACATGATGTTGAATTGAATTTGACGCAATCAAAACGTCGTCCAAATACGGGAAAACAACATCTAGTCCTTTTAAAGCGTCATTCATAAAGCGTTGGAAGGTTTGGGCGGCGTTTCGTAGGCCGAAGTTCATATACCTGAATTCAAACAGCCCGAAAGGTGTTATGACCGCCGTTTTTGCAATGTCGTCTGGGTTTACAGGTATTTGATGAAAAGCTTTCTTACAATCGATGACAGAAAATATTGTTTTACCATCCAGCTCACTGGCAAAATCCTGCATGTGTCGTATGGGGTAACTATCGTGCGTTCAAAAGTCTGAAATCACCACATGGGCGCCACGAACCGTTTGATTTTTTTGCTAAATCTAGGGGACTGGCCCATTGGCTCTTGGATCGTACACAAATGCCGCGGTCAAGCAAGTACTGGAATTCTTTCTTGGCTATATTCAATTTTTCGGGTGATAACTTCGGACCTATTGCGAAACAGGAGGGCCTTTCGTCTGAATAAAGTGTAAAACGTCAGTTGGGGGTTTTGCTAAAACGTGGGTATCTTCGGTGAGGTCAATGAATTCGGCGAGCAGTTCATGAAAAGCCTCATTTGCTTTTCGTATTGTACCAACTGTAGATGGGCACTTCCTAAATTGACAAACACGACGTAATTGTGTCGTTCCATCCACCAGTGACTTACCTTTCATATATACTAATGGGTTAAAAGCCTGCAAAAAATCTGCACCGATAATAGGGTGCGTTACATCTGCAATTGTAAAAATCCACATAAATTGTCGTCGAAGGCTAATATCTAATGCTAGGAGTTTTTTTCCGTATGTGCTGATTTCGGTGTTATTAGCTGCGAGTAATTTGGTAACTGATTGCTGCAAATTTAAATCTGATGGTTTAGGGATTACGGATATATCTGCCGCCGTACCTATTAAAAATGGATAGTTGGAATTTTTGTGCTTTATGTAAGGGCGGCGTGTGGAAGTATTGAGCCCTTTTTGTTTTGCCGCCGAAAACGGAGGGATTACCAGTTTTCCGAATAACTGCGGCTGAAGCCTTTCCCTTAAAGGTGCGCTGAAACCAACAAATTTCACTTGGTGGCGACCGCCTTTTGCGTGATTGCGGCGAGTCTGCACGGCGTCGTGTTTCTCGCGTTGTATTCTTTGCAATTCGCAATTGTCTTTTTCTAGTCAGTCGAATTTTTCGGCCAATTCCATGATCTCACTATGTATGTTTGCATTGTCATTACTAACAATGTTTATCTTTGGTTGATGCTGCACATGCATTATTGTGTCTGCTTTTGCGGCCACTGTATCCAAAATGCCTTCAACTGTTGCCAAAATCTGTTGCATATGTATTGGTAATTGACACATCCATAAAGATTTTAAAATTTCTGCATCCAACTTATTGCTAGACAACTCTTTTATCTCACGCAACGATGTTGAATTTTTCTTATCGTCCATGGGCAGGTTTTCAAACAACAATCAATGGAGAATCAATTTCAGCAACTACTAGTATTTGGTTTCATCTGTTGTTATACCCGCACGCATAAATTGAGTTTCTACCTGCAAAAACCAGAGCTTAGGGTCCGGCTTCCAAAAAGGTGGTGTCGAGATATTTGTGTTGAAGCAGCAGCTTTCGTTGTTCATTATTGATGTAGGTGGTCACCACTTTAGTGTGCTGAATAAAACAATTTATTTAAATTATTTATGACTAATTTATTTTGTGCTTTTTCACGTCGATGATTTTACATGTCAAAAATATTCGCTTTGAAATAAATTCATACCCGGGTAGTATTTCTTGTTCTAAATCGGGGATGCCAGATTAACAAGCGTAGTGCACTACAAGGTCTAGAGACTGAGCATAGCCTCCACTCTATTGTCTGAAAACCACTCCGTTGCTAGTTTACTGGTGTGTTCCGAGTCATTATCTAATTGGAATACTCATTTTAGTGGTATATTCCATTCTAAATATGGAAGCATCACTTCGTTCATTATTTTCACATAAACATTTTTATCAATTATTGCTTTTATCTGCTGTATGGGACCAACACCACTGTACGAAAAACGTCCCATATGCTCCACTATGTTTAAATGATTTTTTTGTATACTGTACCTTTCATTCTGTGTTAGGCAGACGTCAGACACACTGTCTAAAGCTAGTCCCACCAAATAGAACAACTTCATCTGTCCATAATATATTTCTTTATTGTTCTTATTGCCATTTGACATGGTCTTTAGGGAACTTTAAGCGTGAGGCTGCTTGCTTTTTTGTTAAGACGAACCTTCCTTGGGATTCTTGCAATTAGTTGGTTCTGTAATAAGTGTCTGCGGATAGTTATGATAACGTAGTATCTTTTTTGACGACGCACAGTGGCTGAAAATCGTTTTTCATTGGCCAAAATTCTGTAACTTTTGAACTGATCAAAATATTGAAGTAATTTTTATTTTAGTGGATAGATATTTAGTTCAGTTTGACTCAGTTTTAATTACATTAAAATTGATTGAGGACTTTTTAAGGAATTCTAGCTCAAAGTTGAACTTTTGAATTTTTTTAACTTTTAGAGTGAAATATGGGTTTATTATTTTTTTATTTATTAAAAAATTTAATATATGGAAATTAGTAATAATTATAAATATGTTTTGTAATAATGGAATTTATTTAATGTTACACTCAAAAAAAATTTTACACTAAAAAAAAATAGTAAAATCAACGATTTTGCTATTATTACAGAAAAATTAAAAATTTTTTGCTGTCTAATTTGCAATTTTGTTTACACTCAAAGAATAGTTACACTTAAAAAAAAACTTTAATAATATTATCTAAAAATATTGCTATTACTACAGAAAAATTTATTATTTTTTGCTGTCAAATTTGATCATTTTAAAAAACATATTAAAAATAAAAACTGCAATAAATTTTAATAGCATTTGTAACAATGGTAGGTTCTGTTTATTATTATTTTTTACTAATAGTATGCTTTTCGTACCTTAAATAACAATGAAAGGCAATTATGATTATTATTCATTTGACTCAAATATTGATTGTAAATATTCCATATTTTGTTCTGTGCTATTTCTGTTCTTTAGTAGTTTTTTGGCTTCTTCATCTAAATCCCGATGTTCCACTTTCCATTGATTTCGAATACTGGAGATGAACGGATCTGACGTTGCCAATAATATATTAAATAGATCTTCATTTGTTGAATTTCGTGAAATTTTTCTAGTATTGTGCTCTCTATAAAATCTGTAATCCTTGTTTCTTTTTTCCTGAGCCTCCTCTGATAGATCTCCAAGTGGCACCAAATGATATTTAATGATATCTTCTCCATGATAAAGGATTTTATGAACTGTTGCAGACATATTTCTCCATGGGTAGTTGGTTGTATATATTTTTGCAGTTTCCTTAGCATAATCTCCAAATTTTCTAGAGTCAATTTCTTCATTGCACGCAAGTACTTCTAGGATTATTTTAAACCTGAAAATAAGGTTTAAATCCACTCCTGTTATTTCAGATGCTGTTTCTGGATCTGAAAAGAATCTTCTTGCGGTATTGCCATCATTTGTATTGCCTGACCCTTGTTTTGGCTGATCTATAATCAATCCTAATTTGTGATATTCATCTAGAAGATGTTTCTTTTTTGAACTTCTTAACTCTTTGTTGGTTTCGTTGTTTCTTATTGATCCTGAAGACCCGAAATCCAAATCATAACTGATTTTTAGTATGTGTTCCATAAGTCGTATTCTTGCATGTAGTGGTGATAACCCAAATTCATATGCATCGGTATTATCTAATGATTTTGTCGGGACTTGGTTTAATTGGGTTGATGTTGCTTGGCATATAATGCAGCTGGATGCAGCCTTCGTGTTAGTCAAAGCCTGACCTACTTTTCCATCTATCATTGTCAGCACTAATTGGTAGCTTACTTCAGTTTGCTGCCCATCTAACTGTAATTGTAATGGCTGTAGTTTTGCAATTTGGGCCTTGATATCACTAACTTCTTTGTTAATGGCATCATGAGTTTCTTTTATGAATTCAAATTTAATTGGCCTGCAGTATTTCGTAGAAGATGGTGTCTCATTTTTCCAAATATCCATTGTTTGCGTTGTACTAGTCGAAGGCTTTGAATCTTCCAAAATCTTTTTCAATCGTAATGGTACAAATGATACCATGAACATATCTGAGTCCGAAATATTTTCACATACAGCTTGTTTGTATTGTTTTTGTCCCGAGGAACCATCACATCCCCATTTACAAAAAAGAATTAACTTTGTGTTTCCATATTTCTTTAACTCATTTCCTGTTATTGATTGTAGCAAGCGTTCGGCTGTGTGATCAAGTAGAGATTGTAGTTCTACCTCTGCCGAAATTGGTGTGATTGTAATAGTGTCCTTTGATGGCAAACAGTCTATTTTAGCAGCGGTTATGTAATGATATGCTGGATACATATTTGACCCTTTTTCAATCGCACGCAGTCTGAGCTTAATATATTGCTGTTTTGTTAATTTCAAATCCAGAAATAATGCTAATGCCTCCTCTTTTGTGTACTGTATTGCATCACTCGGAGTTGGTATACTTTTAAGAATCCGTTTTGTTCTCACTGGACTAGCTTTAACAACTTTTTCAATGATATCCACTTTTGATAATTGGTTCTGTGATCGTAATTGATGTAGGAAAGATTCTTTTATATTTGTACAACCAATTGCATCGTTAAAATCTTTAAGTTTCCGCCTCTTAGATCTATCACTGCAGTTGCCCATTAATGATTTGCGTGGTCTTCCAGCCTTATCTTGCTTTGCTGTTTCTGCAGCGACAGTAAGTTGGCCTTCTAACCAGTTTGCACTTTTTATATAAAAGTTTTGTTTACTGTAGCTAACTTCTTTGTAGCGTTTTTTTAGTGCTTTGACGAAATTAGATAATTGCTCTTGCATTTCGGTGCTACACGAATTTAAGTTTAATTTTATTTTAACGTAACTAAGAACATCTTCCTGGTTTTTGTTTCTAAAATACTCTTCGGCCAGTTCTTTATAACTGAAGCTCTCCATATTTATCTGAATATTTTTATTTGTTATATTTTATCCGTACAATTAAAGGATTAACTTATTACTGAGTAATCCCTTATGGAATCCGTAGTTTTATACATTTTTAGATACATGTTATTCACACATTGATCTTCAATTTCATAGCAGGTAGTGCTTAAATTGAACAAAACTGCACATATTATTCAGACCTTAATATCAGGTAAAACTGATTAGTATCTCGCCAATATGGGGTTGTTTTTTATCTTTAGTGGTTTAATGTCGCCATTATTGTTATAAAAATGTTTATGACTTTGGTTGACCCTAACATTTGATAACAGGTAAATTCAGAAAGAGATCATATGTTTACTGTAGAACCTATTGTGATAATTTTATGACTTATTTTTTGCTGATCAAAACAAAGCCATTAAACCCTTTCGCAGGTATTATATTTAATTTTTTTCGTTTTACGTAGTCTAAAGTAAAAAAAAAAAACTTTTAGGCAAAAAAGTGAAAATTTAAGACACTATTGTATACGAGTACTTATAGGGCTGTTTAAATTAATTTGAATTTTTTTTAGAGTAATTTCATTAAAATGAAAAAAGTGTTCTACCCACGGGTCGTCACGGGTGCAAAAGTATATATAGCGTTAAAGAGGACACTTTCACCTTTCTCCTGGTGGTATACGTTTCTTGTTCCCTTTTGTTTCCTAGAAGTTCTATTCCACTAAAATTTAAATTTGAGAAAAATATAGTAGTTTCATAAATATTTCATAACGCCCGTAATATTAAACGCTAGAGCTGTGACCACTTACAACAACTAAAGACTATAGTCCTACCAACATTATAAAAAAGACCGCAGGCCGTTATCGATGATAGCTTGCGAGTAGTAACCATTTATTTTTAATAAAAAACAAAAGAAAAACACCTTTTTCTGAAATTAAAAAAACGGTTGAGTTTGACAGCATGCCACGCCCACAATTATCAATAGTTTAACCTAAGTTTTTGGCTACCTTAATCTGGATATATTAGCTACAAAAAGGCGTAAAAATTTTAAAAATCGGTGACAAAAAAAAATTAAGACTTTTGGCCAATGAAAAACGATTTTCAGCCACTGTGCGACGGCGAAGGATTGGTTTTCCTATACCTTACTATAACTCGGTCGTCCACACTAGACGTTTTGCGTTTGAGGTCTCGAGTTTCTGCTTTATTTTCATAAGATAAGGCATTTTCTATCATTTGATTGGAGCACTCAAGGACTTCTTTAATTTCTCTGTATGTTTTACTTTTTTTTCGAAGATCATTAATCAACGCTCTTTGCTTGAGAATAATGTTTTTCTCGTCCCTAAAGATGTATAATTATAGTTTTAAATTACAAAATACGATATTCCATAGCATTTCCAAACTAACTTTTCACTTTTTCTTATATTAAAATTTAATATGAATTTTTTGAACAACTCACCTAAGTGGAAAATGTAAAAATTAATTAATTAAATTATACAGAAAAGACTTTTCGTACAAGTATTTTATTATTATTATTAAGAATTAAGAATTACAAAATAACCGAGCTCATAGCCATATTTTATTAAATTTGCTTCTTAGATTGTATTAAAAAATCCGTTATAATTTTTAGCAGTTTGGAAGTTTCCAGACCTACGACTTTTACGTGAAAACTAGTAAAAATTGTGATTTTTAGGTGCTTTTTTAGGGAATGGTAAATCGATTTCGATTCCAATCGAAAATCGGTTTTCTGTTTAAAAACATCGATTTTTTGCAACCAATTTTGTGTCGGCGATTTTATGCTTAAATCAATTATTTAGCTTTTTAAATCGATTTTTTATTATCAAAATTTTGGCAATTCTAATATTTATTAACGGTTGTAATAAATCCCAAGATGTACGATATCAAAAGACAATATTTGTGAATCCCTGCGACATCAGTGCCTTGTGAAAGATTATTTTTTAAGGCTGGCTTAATAGTAACTTGGCAAAGAAACACGCTAAGTAGTCGTCACATAAACCAACAACTTTTTTTATAAAATCTTAGTGAAGAAGATAGGTTTGGTAAAGTTATTTATCCTCATTCCGTAAATTTTTGTCGACATAAATGTCAAGACAATATCAAAAATACGACACTTAATTTCTATGAAAACTATGAAACAGCAATTTCTGAACAAAAATAGTACGTAAGTGTCCTTTGACTTTGATATTGTCTTGACATTGATGTCAACAAGTAGTTATATAATAAATATAAATAATTTTTGTGTAACCTTCTCTAAAATTTTCACACTTTTAGTTTGCTCAGTTTTGCTGTTTCTTTTGCTACGAAAAATTTCTGCAGTAAAAATTTTTCAAATACTCAGTCATGAACTGTCACTTTACTCTCTCAGCAAATTAATTATTAATTAATTACGATTAATCGAAATCGAAATTAAAAAAGTTGATGGAAAAATCGAAAATCGATTTTTGAAGACATTTTTTGCGAATCCCTAATTTAAACTAACAATCCTAAGAAACATCTAATTTTTGTGTAACCTTCTCTAAAATTTTTACACTTTTAGTTTGCTCAGTATTGCTGCTTCTTTTGCTACGAAAAATGTCCACAGTAAAAAATCTCAGCCGCCGTCAGTCATGAACTGTCACTTTACTCTCTCACCAAATTTGTCTTAAACGGTTTTAAAATCGATTTTCAGGTACGATTAATCGATTTCAAAAATCGAAATTAAAAAAGCGGATCGATAAATCGAAAATCGATTTTTGAAGACATTTATTTGCCAATCCCTAGTTACCACCATTGGATTCAGCGTACGAGCACAGTGTAATTTTTGTTGCTTTTTTTCTCGTATAAAATTTAGAAAGTGTAGTTACGTGATTTTAAAATTTAGCCAACGATGTGTAAATATAGGTATATTAATAACGTCTACAATTTGAATTAAATTTTACAGATTGACAATATAGCCCGCGGTGGATTGGAAGGTAATGAGTATGTTTCATTGTTATCCTGGGTTATCAACACATATCCAGGTCATGAACTAATGCGACATCCTGACTTGAATGTTAACATCCAACAAGTAGCTGGTTCCTTGCTGACTCCTGAACACTTAACGTCGTTGGAGGATGAATACTTGGGCAATATGCAAAGAAACTTCCAGGAATGGATGACCACAACCGCGGACAAGGATAAAAGCGATTGGTTTTGCGAACAAACACCAGATCAAGATGAACAATACTATCACAGTCCAGCATCTGTTATTATATTCGATATGATAAATCAATTGCTACAAGTAACAGACACTATTCACAGCGACTTGACTTTTAAGGCTTTAGTTATGAGTATCCGCCAATTAGACTTGTTCGGTCAAACATATTTAAAACATGTTGTGGAGTTAAAGGAACATCATTTTCGTAATCGAGACCAAATAAAATTTTTTACTCATCATATTATTGCAATTGTGAACAACAGTCAGCAAATGTTAGATTTGGCACATCAACTGAAACAAAAATATTGGCCAAATGCACGCACAGAACATTACGAATATTTTGAGAAGCTTGTAGATACATTCCAACGCATACGTTCTCAAGCTGCTGGATATTTATTAGAAGAAGCTTTCCTAGATTTAGATGGACATTTCAATGACTTGTTTACTCAAAAATGGCTAACTACTTCCATATCAGTGGATACTATTTGCATAACATTAGAGGACTATTTTCAGGTAATTTTTAATTTTCGCTTTAAAGAATAAAATGTAATGACTTTTTTAGGATTATAATCATTTAACTCCATCCAACTTTGAAATGGTAATCAATGAGGCGCAAAAACAATTGGCTAAACGTTACATACGTGCACTCCTCTCAAAGCGCCTGTCACGCCCATCAACCGATTGCGAAGCTGTAAAGACCAAAATAAACTCTGAAGCTAAACGTTTGGAGAGGTTCTTTGAAAAAATTGCACCCAATCTTTCGTTAAGTGATTCGCCTTTGAAATTAATCTCGATGCTTTCCGCTTTACTCGTTTGCGATGTGGAAGTCCTACTCCTGGATTTGCATACACTATTGGGCAACTATCCTTCATTTACCGAAGATCAAATTGTGCGTCTCTTTTACATACGCAGCGATGTAAAACCAGCCGACATTCGTCAAAAGGTTCAGGATGCCAATCAGTCGAAAAAACCCATGGTTACTATTGCTAAGCAAGATTGTGTATTTAAGGAAATTGTGTTTAATGATAAACTGTGGTAAACTCGAATACCAAAGTGACATACTTACGTGGATTGAAAATGTATTTATATATAGTTACCTATATTATGTATTTTCAATAAGAACTTTAACAAAAGTGAAATTTATTAACACATTTTAGAAGATTTTTTTCGTTTTATTTAGACAAATATCAGCTGTTAAGTTAACTATGGTAAGATCTAGAAAATAAAAAGTAGTAAACCCGAACATTTATTGCTTACTTAAACATTGTGAGTTAATGTGATTGAGGGTCACATTGTAATAAACGGACTATTGAGGGATCGCTTTTCGCTCCTTCAATAAATTCCTCTAAACTCAATTTTCCGTCCTTGTTTCGATCCATTTGTTTAAATATTTTATCAGTTCTTTTTTCTGGTGTACTTTCGTCTTCAGGCATTTTCATGACTGATCCGACCATCTTATATATGGCCGTAACAATTTCAAGCATTTCTTGTCGCGATATATAACCATTCCCATCTAAGTCATACATTGAAAATGCCCATTTGAGTTTTTGTTCTAATTTCCCCCTTGATGTTACGCTAAGTGCGCATAGAAACTCTCTAAAATCGATGGTACCATCACCATTAGCGTCAAATGTACGAAAAACGTGTTCTGCAAACTTACTTGCATCTCCGTAGGGAAAGAAATTTCCATATATTTTTTTAAATTCTTCAACTGATAAATGTCCACTGGGGCAATCTTTAAGAAATCCTTTATACCACTCTTGTATTTCAGCATCGGTGAATTCCGTATTCTGTTTTAAATCCTCCAGCACTTCTGGTTTTAACTTGCTGTTTTGTTTTCCCATTTTCTCCGCACATGCCGAGTAAAATCAAGTCAATCTCACATGCATATAAGTTTGCTATTTCTTGCAAAATCTTATCGAATATATATTAAATTCGCAAATATTATATTCCATTCACAATATATATAAAATAATTTGTCGAAAAACTGTACACTTCTGATAATACTTGTGAAAAACAAAACAAAAGTATACAGTAAGCACTATAGAGTTGTAAATTTATTGATTAATTATTTATTAAGTACTCAATGTTCGTCAACTCATCCGATTACTTGGTATCAATAATCAGCTTATGATGCATAACCGATTTTCTTTTTTAATAACACGTAATTTTATCTTAAGACCTGAAATTGGTGCAAATTGCAGTTTATTCTAAAAGTATGTCAAATACCTAATATAAAGAAGTGTTAAAAATTTCACATACAATTTCCATCAAACTATCAAAGAGTACCGACTATCATTTAAATGTATTGATTTTTGTTGTGAAAAGTATTCGTGTGTAGCAGTAATAGCATTGAAAATATTAACAGGCAGACTCATAAACTCATACTATGCCTTTTACGTAGTTACACGGAAAAAATTTAAAGCTATGTAAAAAAGATATGTCATAGGGTATTCCATCAAATATATGTTATAAATATCGAATAATAAATTATTAATCGAACAACTCGTAAAAATTAAGTATACATATTCAGTGAGACATTTTTAGATTTTTAATTGAACTGTAGTGTATTTTAATCAGAAATTATTTTTAGCAGGCTTAAGTTCAGTAATTTCAGTTCTTATTTAATGAAATATTTTTATTAATTAATGTGAGTTTCTAAAGAAGAGAAGAAAAATTAAACTTAGACTTTATTAGCTGGGGGAAATACCAAACTTTTCAGTGCAGCAACGCACTTCATCAGCACCTTAGTCTATCTACTTAGGTAGAGATTCTTATCAACATCAGCTATTTAACTTAAATTTTCTATGAAACGGAATATGCGAAATCATTGTTGTGTATACAATTGATTTTCCTTTGGTAAACACATTTATAAGTATATTTTTTTATAGATATTTGTGCTTTGTATCATTTTCAAATATTATTCAATGACGATCATAAAAATTGTTGGTACTTTTCATTAACTTTAAGGCACGCCAACGAGAGTGTGATATCCTTTTTCATAAAAATTTTTTTATATTTCATATTGCATATAATATTCGTATTCGCGAATATCGTTTCATATATTCGTATTCGCGAATATCTTTTGAAATATTCGTATTCGTGAATATCAAAAATTGACATTCGTTACGTCACTAGTACATATGTATGTACTAGGGATGCCAAACGGAAGGAAGCTTTGGAAGGGAAATAATATTTGGAAAATTCATAAGTTTGACAAAATTATTCCGTCTTACTCTATATTATGAGAGCAATTATAAATAAAATTCCACGAGAAAATTTTCCCGGGGGAATAATTTCAAACAGTAGCAAATAATATGGAAAACAAAATAATAAAAAATAAAATGAAAAATAAAAAAACTAATTGGAAAATATAAAAATTTCCTGCGGCAATTTATTCATAATTGCAGTGTATAACTATCTATATGTCGACTGCTCAACGGTATACAAAAAATTAGCAATTATCTACTTGCAGCGTGACCGTTTGACCGACTAAAGTGGCAAATTGCCACTTTTTCGACTGCCTTGCCACTTCTTCGACTGCTTTTGCCACTTTTTGTCTCCCTTTTTTAGAGTGAATTATATGAAAATACTTTAAAAATAAAAAGTTTAGTGTAGTTTTCTCATCTTTTTTTAATTTTGCCCCTATTTTCTGATAAATCCCCTTTTTGGTGCCACTTTTTGAAAAATGTCATCGGTCACCCTGTCTACTTGTCGGTAACAATTAAGTACTATTGACCGCTCCTTACAATTGAAGTAGAATACAATACAAGGCAAGTGCAAATTTTTTGTTGTCGGGTTGACGTAAACGTAAGAAATATTTACCGAATAATGCGTTCCATTTTCAAAAGTGCATAGATATTTATGTATGTTCATTTTGGTTAAGATAATAGAAAATATATACATATATTGACAACTTAAACAAATTTTCATATAAAATTTCAGTATAAATTCTCTAACATAAAATGTGATTAATCAACTTAAAAATAGATGGGAAAAATTCTTTTGATTTTTATTTCATATTCGTATTAGAAAATTGTTAACTTGAAAGACAATTCTGTAATGATATATTATCAACATAAAACTTTTTAAAATTCATAAAATTTGTTTTAAAGTAATATTTATTAAAAAAATAGTTTTTATTACCAAAAAATTGTAGATCGTGAAATCTCGAAAAATCCCGGGATCCCGAGATCCCGGCATTTCAAAAAACTAATTCCGACTGGCATCCCTAGTATGTACATGTAAAGGACACCAGGGGCCCGTTTCTCAAAAGTTCAAATTACAAATTTATAAATAAAATACACACAACGGATAACCGTATAATCTTGCGGTGTTTTGTGGAATTTCTTTAACAACCACGTTGCCTACTTCCTATGTGAAGGCATAGGTCGTGTACAGTCAGTCACAAAACCTTTTAAAATACTGTTAATACCATCTTGGGCATATGGTCTACGTTACTCCGCCCATATTTGTGCAACACCATATTATGCAAATTTACTTTGCATTAATATGTTTAATAAATAAATAAATAAATAACCTTAACAGCTGCATAGAAATACACTCATCCGAATTTTAAAGCATACCTTAAGGAGTTAATTTTAATAGAAATTGCTTGTGAAGTGTAATAGTGTTGCCAGTGGGGAGAATTTTGTTAAAAAGTTCAAAAATATAAAATAAATCAAGGTTGGAAACCGAAACTAATAACGGTATCGGTATTGATACCGGTACAACTTTTTTTAAATTTCGGTATCGGTAACGGTATTTTTTTATTTCGGTATCGGTATTACCGGTACATACCGATACCGAGCTTATAATACCGGTATACCGATATTACTGCTAAATTTATTAGTTCAGACAGTGGATATAGCAAAAAAATTTTTTTTTTAAATTACTTCGAAAAGTTAAATAGCTGATGTTAAAAAGAATCTCTACCCAAGTAGATAGACTAGGGTGCTGATGAAGTGCGTGGCTGCACATAAAAGTATCGGTATTTCCCCCAGCTTAAAGTCTAAGCTTAATTTTTCTTCTCTTCTTTAGAAACTCACATTAATTAATAATAATATTTCATTCAATAAGAATCGAAATTACTGAACTTAAGCCCGAATAAGAAATTATTTCTGATTAAATTTCATTACAGTTCAATTAAATCTAAAAATGTCTCATATTTCCAAAAATCTTATCCGGCGAAAAATAAGAACAATACTGCAAAAATACTGAAAAGTCCAGTTTTAGGATTTTGTATTTTTTTTAAATTCCCGGGAACTCAAAAGCAAATTGTATTTGTTATTACTTTCTGTGTATTGCAGCATTTTCTACCTAAGAAAGACTTTTCAACCGAAAATATTTATTGGCAACATTTTTTTATAATAGCGAAATAATTAACCCATTTCTTTTAATGTTACAAATTTTGTCCCTTATTCATAATAAGTTTAATTTTCTAAATCTAACAACATTTGACTCCTCCATTAGCAGAACAGTAAACAAAGCTTGGTAAAAAAACCCATTTTTATATTTTTTTCTCAAATATTTCCTACATGACTTTTTGTAGCTCTTGGATAGAAAAAAATCTACTTGCGAAAATCTTTTTAATCTGATCAAAAACATGAGCTTGGCATCGATTTTAATTTTTTATTAAACCAAGTTTACCCATTTTGGTTCCCCCTTTAAAGATATAGGGCCTTATATATAATCAAAAATTGGCATGAAGTTAGCATAAGTGACAAAATTGAGCATGGTCTTAACGTGCTTTGCCATATAATTTTAGATTAAAAATTGTGCTAGGATGTAATCGTGTGTTAAAACTACATTATGTGGCGATTATTAATGTCAAATTTTATAGAGGAATTCGTCAACACGTAATTAAATTTTGTCACTTATGCTAACTTCATGCCATTTTTTGATTATACATGCGGCCGATATAGTCTAAATTCCAGACTTAAACTCTGTGCTGTATTAGATTAATAACAATCGGACAGCTAGTTTAAAAACTGCAGAATTATTTCGAATTGTTTTAAAAATCCCCACTGTGTATCGGCTACTTAGGCCCCACCAGAAGGCACCGTCGGATCGAGCTAAAAAATTATGACCTCATTTATGGCAGCAAACCTCATATTTTAGGCAGAGCACATGTGTAGTATATCAATTAAAGAAAAAAATCTTTGCGACCAGTCTAATGTGCATACATTACAAAAGCACTCTTCGAACCTTTAAATCTCCGCATTATCTTGTGCATCTGGAACAGCCAATATACCAACTTTCGCGATTTCATATAAATAAATGTGGCTTACAAAGGCTTTGCTCTTTTTACAAATTTAAAACATTTATATGTCTAGAGATACGTTTTTCGTTCCTAAAGGCAAATCACGAAGTTTGTTAGTATTTCGCACGGCAGTCTTGAAATTTTTAAAAACGGTAAAACGAAAAAATCCCAATATTATAAAATCCTCAAACCAAGAAAAAAAACGCCGAAACCCGAATAACAAATCTCAAAAACGAAACAAAGCACCAAATTAAAAAAAATAAATTTCAATTATCTAAACGCACGGGAGTGCGCCAGGCCAAGTTCCGACCAATGCACGCAGTGTGTATATTTACAGGAAGCCATTCGAGCTGTTTTTACCCTCTCATAACTTTGTTCATCGCAATCGTAAAATAATAAAATTTAAACCATAATTAGAATAAATTCATGTTACCTTCTATGTGAAGTTCGAAAGTTTTACAATGAAAGATTCCGTAGATATGGAGGTGCAAAAAGTGCATATATTAAGACATACTGTGCCTCACTGACCTACTGACTCACTCATCAATATTATGAAGCACTTCCGCTATAGCTAGAGATCTGAAATTTGGTACACAAGTAGATCTAGGTGAGCGATGAACTAGAAAAGTCTGAAAACCCGAAATTTTTAACCAGAGGTGCGGGGCTACGCCTATGAAAATTAAAATTTGCGCTAGTGAGCTGAAATTTGGTACACAAGCAGAACTAAGTGAGTACTCATCTAAAAAAATCTGAAAGCCCGAAAATTTTTACCAAGGGTTAAAAAAGTAGACGGTAGTGAGCTGAAATTTGATAAACGAGTAGTTATAGATTAGCAAAATACTAGAGCAATCTGAAAACTCAAAAATTTTACCTAGGAGGGCGGGGCTGCGCCCATAAGGCTCAGAATTTAAGAAACAAATCTAAGGCGTCAAACTTAAGTGATTTTACTGAAATTTGTCATACATGTTGCTATAATACAAGGCTATAAATTTTCGTTGAAGAAGTGCGCGTTAACACGCCCATACAATTCATACAATTTAAGCCTCCTATTACATGTACTTCGGGTCAGCACATTTGAATATGCTACATATACACACACAACATTTAAATTAATAACAAAAATTAAAAATTTTAAGAACCCCCAAATTGCTGGACCAGAAGAAGATATTAGATCAAGTCACGTTTCAAACAAAAAAGCAGATTAAAATCGGGTCTCGCCGCTTACGAGCTACATCGTCAAGGACACACAGATTCTACAGAATATATCTAGAAAAGATGTGATATCTTCTAAGCGGGTAGACCGTTTTTCTTAAAACATAGTAAATAACACTCTCGATCAAACAGAAAAAACTAAATCTAAATCGGTCCAGCCGTTTGGTCTGTACGTGGACTCGTACAGAAACACCGATATACAAATTTACACTTCAAGCTTATAACAAGGGGTGTTTGTTTTTGATCGGGTGTTAAGAGAAACAATTTCATTCGTTCATTTCATAAATACCAATATTAATCAAAAACAAAACAAAATCAAATAAATTTTTATGCTTTGAGTTATAGCATGGATGGAAATTCCATCTAAATCTGCCAATCTAGATACTATTTCCTATACAAGACTTTTTTTGTTGAAAATATTTCGTAACGCTTGAAGTTATTGGAGTCACTTCGGAAACACCTATTACATCTGCTTCCATGCTTATATTATGCATCGTTATAGAGTTCTATGTTTAAGTAGAAAAACAACGAACTTCAATGTAAAAAAAGCTAATTCCCGGGAATTCCCTAACATAACAAACTTAGTTTTATCTATTTCATAAATTTTCTGGCTTTAAAAGGAAATTGTTTCTTCATAATTTAAATTTTTTTTTTGGTTCATATGCAAAATTATCGTTTTGTTGCATCAGTCAAGTTGGCTGTCGTTTAAGAACATGTTTGAATCTCCAGAGCTGGGAAGGTACTATTTACAAAAATACAAGTAAACTCTAAAGGCCAAACTATAATATTAATATGCCAGCTTAAGCAACTATGCGGTTGCATATAAAATGTATGTATGTGGCAAACTATAATGTACTCGATGAAACTTCTCGTCAAGTTTCGTCAAATGTCATTTGCTTAAGCAAAGTGCCAAACTGAACGCACATTCTGTACGGAACAAAATGTTTATGCATTTTTTAAACTCAAGCAAACGGCAGCAGAAAAAATTCGTTGCGTTGAAATATTTTTCTATTGTTTCTTATTTTAAACTCAGAAAAGAAAGCAAAACTTTTATTTTCATTCTTTGTTTTACAATACACACATGCACATGTGCTTATTTATGTATATCCATTCTTGTACTTTTTAGTAAGAAAAATAAATAAACAAGTAATAAAGTGATGGATATAATTATATGTGAATTTTTAATAGATTAGGACACTCCAACAAGTTAATTTGATTGCATTGCATTCATTTTGGAGTTATGAGATGAAACAAAATTACTATAAAATTATGAACAATATCTAGATGTGCAACTATAGAAAAAGAATACTTAAGTGCGTGTAAGTACATTGTGGCCACCTAAAAGTCAGGTCTGAATTGTTTAAGCATTTGACAGGCTTAGTCCCAATTTACATTTGAGACATTTCTTGTCGGAAATTTTTTCAATTCTGTTTTGTTCTTGTCCGAAGCTTTTACACATTGGAAATTAATAGACAGACAGAAATTTTGTAGGGCCGGGCTTACATCTGTGTGCCATGTGCCACACAAGCGTAAAAAACGTAACCAACTATGTAACTAATAATGAAAAACTGTTTGATTCAGACATTTATTTATTAAGCTAAACAGTTTCATACATAATTAATAGACAATTTTATAGAATCCAACATTATTACAAACTCTTTAAATCAATAAATACATGTCTGAAATAAATAGTTTGTTACTTATTCGTTGGTTATGCTTGTTTGGGCAATTGACACACAAGAAATGCCAGATGTCTTGATAAAACACAACAAGTATCCATATACCCTTTGAAATGAGAAAAATTATATGAAGCAATAATAATAAATTGCGAAAAGTAGAAACTAAAAGGTCCGGTACAGAGGGTCATGTACTACACACTCTGCATCTTCGCCCCTTCTTATACAAACTTCGTCTGTCTGTTTTTCAATTTCCCAAATGTAAAAGGGCACTTATCGTTCAATTCGGATATTAGCTTAAGCCAGCTTATTCATACTATAGTTGGGCTGTATATAAAAATTAATCCTTTTTGTTTGTTAACGCATCACACGAGAACGGCTAAACCGATTCCCCCATTCTTTTGTTGTATTGTGTGTTATTGTCTGAAAAATTATATGAAAGAAAAAATTATAAAAGTTCTGCTGAACATAGTAAAACTGCAAAAATTTTTGCTGCTGGTAATATTTGTTTTTTACTTAGAAATTTCTTTTAAAGTACAAGATGGTTACTTTAATATTCCATAATTTCCAGAAATTTGCGTTTTAAAACAAATTGATGGAAATTTCTGTTGCAAATGTCAAAAAGGCCGCATAAAAATACAAACAACAATAGAATGCTATGCAAACTGTTTCTGATATTTCTTTTGCTATAACTTCTACACAAAGTTAATATGGCAATCTGTAAGGTGGAATGATACGATTTTACTAATTCACATATAGTCTTTAAAGTATTAAAGTATTAAGAATTTTTGCTTGTTTTTTGTTTGTTTTTTGAGCAATGTCTATATGTTGTTTAGCTCATATCAAAAACTTTTGAGTTGAAGCAGGAATATATAGACATTGCTTAACCAAAAAAGCAACAATTGCTATAACTAATAAACTTTATAATTGTGTTCTTTTATGTAGAGATATATTAGAGTCTGGCCGAGGTTACTTCATTGGGTTGATATTGAAGTTTTCAGCCCTACTCGTTAAATTCACAGCAAAAAGGAACTTAATTTTCTTAAGGTCAATGTAATTATTAAGCAGAAAAAAAATTATTCGTTTATAAATATTTTTAATTACAAAAAATGAGAGCCCATCATATGAAGGTAAGTATTTTACTTCTGTTTCCTTCCGTTGCAATTACATTACATTACAGCAGGCTAAAGGCTTAGTTAGCCGACAGTAGGAAACAGCTGATAAATATTTTATATTAAAAGTAGGTTACGTTTCATTACATCTTCATAAAGGCTCAGTTAGCCGACTGTAATGGAATGTAACTGCAACGTAGGAAACATCTGATCGATATTTTTATATGAAAATTAGGTTACGTTACACTACTTCTTTATAACCATTTTCATTACTTTTCACATAACAATATCGATCAGCGGTTTCCTACTGTTGCAGTTACTTTACATTACAGTCGGCTAACTGAGCCTAAACCTCTTTTATTGCTTCTCACATAACAATATTGATCAGCTGTTTCCTTTTGTTGCAGTTACATTACATTACAGTCGGCTAACTGCTCCTTGACCCTTAAATTTCTATCACATCATTAGTCCATTTTACAATTCATTATGTTAGCTTGTGTGTATATATGTATGTTGAAAATATATCGTAATTAGCGTTGCCGTTTTGGTTACTTTTAACCAATGTATCCCAATTCAAATTGCTCAGATTTTCTAAAATGGATATACAAAGTTTTAATATGGATAGACAGTTGAATTTTGTGACAAAGTTTCCAAGCATACAAATTATTAGCGATACATGTTTTGGTGACTTTATTAATTTTGCTGTTAAGTTTTAATGTTATTGCCACAAAGATTGACTGCTTCTGAAGTGATATTTTTGCAGCTAAGTTTCCTCAAAGCTAAGTGCGGGAATAAGCTTGACTTTAAGATCAACTCTATAATACGTACATATTTATGTATGTATATTTTAATAACTTATTTATCCACTCATGTGTTTGGATAACGAATCTAATAAAATTAAATTAAATTTTATTTGTATTACTTAGATCTTTTTTAGGATTCCATACACCAAAGGTGAAAGCACCCCTATTTTTGTCCGTCACAGGCAGAACGATAAGAGATACCGACCTGATATTTGGACAGGATTCGTAAAACTTTGGCCGCTACAACAACAAATATATGAGAGTTAAAATTTAAAAAAAATTAGAACTTGACAATTTCAAAAACAGTAAAACTAAAAAACCCAAAATTATAAAATCGCCAAAAAAGGAAAAAATCGCAAAAACGAAAAAAAATCGCAAGCTTTGTCTATAATACTTCCTGTTGTTATCATAGCATACCCTTCAAAATTTCATAATATCGTATGCTTTCCATCTGAAACCAGTACTATGAATGGGAAACTTGCATCAGAAATTTATCAAACTGAATTTCTATACGTTGCTTACACAATTCTGTTGGGATCGTGAAATTTATACAGATACTTGTACATTCAGTGTTTAGTTTTAGAGGGACGATATTCTATAACCATTTGGTCTGCGGCAAAATTCGGCAAAATTAATATCCATCACTCAGATAATTCCCTGATTAGTCGATTAATTGTTCGAACACTATGACGTGTAGATAGATAATATGTATCGAGTAGTTACTTATTAAATGAAAGTTTATATAATATTTCTGTATATTCTTCTTCCTTTTTAATTAAAATATTTTTTTATGATTTTCCATTAAATACATTTTTTTAAGGAAAATACAAATGGAATATGATCTGAAGTTGCCATCCCTGGTATTACTAGTTCGACAGGTGGCGACAAGGTATTATATACAGGGATGATAAGGTTGGTACAATTGTACTTTTTTCTGTATAATTCAAACGTTAAAAGTACGTTGCTACCCCGTGACTCTTTGGTACTATTTGAAAAAATTGCGAATGAATATTCTTGTTTTTTCTTCATACAAAAAGTAAATACCAATCATTTAAAGTATATCCAGTTTGAGAGAAAGACAAACACTAGCCAAAGAAAATTTTGGATTAAAAATAGTAGGCGGAAACACACCCACAAGAATAAAAAATTAAAATTTGTGCTATTGAGCTGAAAATTGATAAACGAGTAGTTATAGACTAGCAAATTACTAGAAAAATCTGAAACTCAAAAATTTTACCAAAGTGGGCGGGGCTGCGCCCATAAGGCTCACAATTTAAAATACAAATCTAAGGCCTTTAACTGAAGCGATTTTATTGTAATTTGGTATACATGTAGCAATAATGCAAGGCTATAAATTTACATTGAAAAAAGTGGGAATTAACATGCCCATAAATTTTAAGCCTACTATTTCATATACATTCGAATATACTACATATTTATAAACTTATTACTATCCGTTTCCAACGAAACTCAACAAGAAAGATAACTACTGGCCAAAGAAAATCTTGAGATTGAAAAAGTGGGCGGTACCACTCCCATTAGAAAAAAGAATTAAAATTTGCTCTGGTAAGCTGAAATTTGATAAAGAAGTAGGTCTCGATTAGGAACTAGCTTAAAAAATCTGAAAACTATAGCCAGGGGGGGCTACGTCCCCAAAGCTCAGAATTAAAAAAACGGATACAATGCGTTTAACTCAAGTGATTTTATCGTAATTTGGGTTACATATTGCAATAATACAAGGTTATAAATGTTCTTTAAACAAAATGGGCGTTAAAAACCTTCAAAAGTTGCACACTTAAATATACTATTTATGTATTTATTGTTTAACGTTTTCAGCGAAAGTCAACAGGAGAGATAAACACTCGCCAAAGAAAATCATGAGTTTGAAAAAGTGGGCTTTATCACGCAAATAAGAATAAAAAATTTTAATTGTCTCTAATGAGGTGAAATTTGATAGACAAGTAGGTCAAAACAAACTAAAACTAAACAACCAAAATTTATTTTGTAATGAAAAACTTTATATATCTATCTAGAAATAAAATCAAAAGTTGTATAGTTACGGATTTTAAAAGAAATGTCAAATAGTTCTATGAAACCTTTTGTGAAACTAATAAAGTTACTTTTCCGTAGCTTTCAAAAATTATTGGGAGAATATTGTCAATTTCACACTCACCATCGAATGTGGAAAGATCATTTTCATAATCAAAACGAAGACTCGAAAGTGTAATACAAAAATTCAACTCGCCAAAAAATTTATTGCAGTAGTGTAAAAAATAATGGTTTAACAAAGAGTTGTACAAAAATATTAGAGAAAGAATATTACAGTTTCTATTGTGTTTTTACCTTTTCTGTAAATTAACAATTATTTGAGTTAGGGCCCTTTTACTTGAGATCAACAATATGTACTCTGTCTCGAATTCTAATAAATTTTTATTTTTGGGTTAATGATGCAGATTAATCCTCATATCGTTCTTTAAAAAAAACAAACTGAGAATTTTCGTTTTTCATTAAGATGTGTGTAAATTGAAAACTTTAAACTTGTGTTCTGGCAAACCAGTTTTTTTGGGTTATGACCAGGGAAACCGAAAATATGCAATTGCATGTTTTTTCTTGTGTGACGTGTTAATGCGGTGACAAAATAATTATCCGCCTCAGAGCTTTTTTATGAGTTTTGGCATCGAGTTCTTAGTGCATATTTTTGCATATTTTAAACTTTAAAGCATGTTTTTGCATATATCAGTCTCACACAGATATTTTTACCATATTTTCGAATTTTTAGAGCATGATTTACGCTTTTAGGGTATATTTTGATACTTTATAGATTTTTTTATTTTAACACACTTTGCACAACCGTCCTTTTAAAAGGACACTCCATTCCGAAAAAATATATACAATTTTGTTTTCTAGATAGAAACTTCTTAAAATTTTATTTACAAAATAAAAATTTAAGTTCTAAAGAACTTGTAACTTGGAGTGTAGTTCCAATTGTGATATTAGAAGTTGAGAAAAGGCTTTGATATTTTATTTTTATTTTATTTATATTTGCAATTATTTTTTACGTTATGTGTTTTATGTTGTACATGTTATGTCTCTTTAAAATACATCCTAAAAACTTAAAAGTAAATTGGAATGAAAGATAAAATATATTTCAATAAAAATAATTATCCCTGAAGATGTTGGAAAATCCCAACGAAACGTCGGATACATTAAGAATGAAATAGAAAACGTCTTTTATTTAAATTTTGAAGAAGTTGAATGACCTTGAAAGCCTGAATAGATACAATATCTATAAAACTACATTAATAGACAAAAATTTTGCCGTGCTATCTGGGTTAATATGCTTACAAGTTAAGGGGTTGGTTAAAATTATTATTTTTATTTTTCGCCACCTAAATCTCTGTTCCAATGTTCAATGTAGTATATACATTTTTCTTATATGTATATTACTCAGTTTTACAGACGTTAGTTTTAATACAAATTCAGTTGTGCTATTTGTGACGGACTCTGCCACGAGTAGACGCTGAGGAACATTGTAAATGTATAAAATTTTAGATGAGACAGAAACGATTTTTATTTAAAATTCTATGTCAATATTTTGTTGGTTATTGGAATAAAAATTATAAATAAAAATCTTTTCTTATATATCCAAAATACAGTTCCAAAGTCTGAATTCTGATATCGTGATCTTTTGGAATTGAAGCTAAATTCTTATAAGAGCAACCAATAAAAATTAATTTGTATTATTTGTTTTAATCAAAATTTGTATGGTAATTTTGTTTTAAATGCACTTCAAACCCAGTTATTCTTTGTTAATATTTTTTTCCCTTTTTGCTTATTTTTAATCTTATTTTAAATGCAAATGTTGTTGTGTTTTTGAATTAGAAATATATTTTTATTTGCAAATAAACCAGTTTATTTTATTTTTAGGAGCATATTTTTTATAATTTTTAGTGCATATTTTCAAGTTTTTAGTGCATATTGAATGCGCATAGAACACTTCTTTTAGATTGAATTTCTGGTTTCCCTGGTTATGGCGTTATTTGAGCGATATGTTCTAAAAATAGAATAAAAAAAGATAAACCAAAAAATAAACTATTTTAGTACTATTTGGGTCAAAAAAGTACAGTTTCAAAATCTAATTGTACGAAATTAGTTTTGTTATTTATCATCCCTGATTATAAAATCATAGAGCTGCCATATGAAAGTTATGGAAAAAACTTTCGGAAAAGCTGGCAAAAATATGTTTTTTTCCATTTTCAACATAACTACCTACCATCCAATTATTTTCTAATATTATGTGCATTACTCAAGTGTATTCTGAAGCACTTGCCAAATTAGTGAAAATAAGATAAATTATTCAAAATCGATACGCAGGAAGTTCAGGACATGTATATATTAACAAAAAAACGTGAGCAATTGTAAAAATATATTCTTGCCGTTTAGAGTTTTAGTCGCAAAATTAAAGAAAAAATATTTCATATTAAAATATCTAATTAAGACATATCGAGCCTTAATTTCGATTTAATCGTAAGACCCGACAATGAAAGTTTTCAGGAGAAGGAGAAAAAAGTATTCACCAGTCAATATTTTCAATTAATAATTTAATTGATTCAATTAAACTTTTAATTGTATTTATAAACTTGAGTGGAAAAACTTAATTGGTATTATAAAATTGTTTATAGTTGAAAATTTAATTAATATTTTAATTGATATTACAAAATTATTCATTTTACTTTTTTGTGTGTACGTAAATTGTCGCTTATGATATAATTTTACAGAGCCCTTATCTTAAAAGTTATCAAAATTTCAGCATTTTGATAATTTGAAATTTTGGGCAGGCTCACAAAATTTTAATTTCAATAATAAATTATACACTGGAATACATGTCAAAATTGAAAAAAGGCTCCATATATACATATGTACGTTCATATATAAAAAAAATCCACTTCTTATTGATTATAAATATTTGTGTGGCAACACTGTGCATACCAAATATTCAGTATGTTAAGAGAGTATTTGTCGAGCTCTTACTAAATTTAGTAGACAGACCAATCTGCAAAACGCATGGTGTTGTGGACAGCGAGTATCTAGATATTTTTTATAAAAATAATATAATTAATCATTAATATTTAATGATATAAATATAATTTAGAGGTATTAACAAAATTTTAATGGAATTGAGAAAATAAAAGTGAGTGCCCATCAATTAATTATTAATTAAAATTATAAAATGAAGAAAAAAAACAATCTAAAATAAAAGAAGAAACACGTGAAGTATTTTGTACGTGTAAACAGCAACAACAAAATAATAAAATAAAATGTACATACATACCTATCTCTAATTTTACATCATAATTGTTCGGAAGCAGAAATTTAAATAAAACATCCCTCAAGAATTTATTTGTTTAACTTATTTGCACAAGAAAGCATTTTTAAGTGGCTAAAAAATTAATAATATATTGTTTATTTTGCTAATAAATACTTACATACATACATATGTATGTATATCTCTTTTTGTTGTCTGTGCAGCAATAAAAAAAAGAAGGAAAGAAAATCAATTTTGGATCACAGCTGTGCCGAACAATAAAACTATTGTGTTGCTGGCTGCCGTTGTTTTTGCACAAATTTAAAATATGTATATTCATAAAAAATAGACATACATATGTACACATGCACATGTACATACATACATACTTATGTAAAATTTAAGTCATACCTCATACCATACCGTTCCTACCAAACCACCCAAACAGTCAGCTATTGTGTCAACCACCCAACTAGTCGGCCAGCCTGCGGCTGATTTGTAGAGCAACTAATCCATAGTTCAGATGAGGCCAGTTAGTGATATGTTTTTTTTCTTGTTCAAAGTTTTTAAAGATTCAAAAAAATAAGCTGTGCTTCAAGTGCACGTTAAAACCGGGTTTTGTATGAAAATTTTGTAAAGTCTAGTTTAATTTTTCTTCTCTATGGAAACTCGCATTAATTAATAATAATATTTCATTCAATAAGAATTGAAATTACTGAACTTAAGCCCGAATAATGCTAGGAACACAAGTAGGACGAACGACGAATTCTTCGGTGCGAACTTTCGTCATAAAAAATAAAACACATTTTATGCATATGAAAATGAACACAACACCGCCTATCTCTGAGGACCTCAGGGATATGTAGATTTATTTCTATTTTGTACGCCGACGAACGACGAAAAAACTAAATTGAGAGAAAATTTTGTCTTTCTCTCTGTTTTTGTACACACAAGTTGTGTTGTCAGATTTATTTCTGCCACCTCGCCAAATGACTTGTCGAATATCGCCAAATATCGCCAAAATAATAAAACATTAAATTATAGCTACAAAAATATTTTTTATTTTGTAATTACAATACAAATATTGTTAAATTTTAAATTCAGTAGGTAACGTCTATCGCAAAACAAAAAATTATACTATTTAAAAAAATTAGGAAAAATTAAGAAATTAATTAAGTGGCGTACAAAAAATAGTTGAATATAACTTATTCCAAAAGATCAATCTAAATACGATAAATTTAACTTGAACACCAAGATAAAAGTTATTACTTAAATCTTGTGATAAAACTGAATTAAAATTTACTTAAATGTGTATTTAAGTAAACATATCATATCTTTGAAGTGGTAAGCATCAGCAGCATCGTCGTATTCATACACTCTAAGTGAGAACTCGTGCAGGCTTTTCGATGCTTCATTATAAAAATTTTGGTTCTAACTTATAAAATAAAGCTTTCCCCACTGTGTTTCAGAAACACCAAATTGGATTTTGTGGTCCAATTTTTTAAAAACTTCTTGAATTTCAGAAATTTTTTTTAGATAAAGAGTCACATTTATAGCTAATAAATCACTGAATATTTGAGTTAATTTTCACAAAAAATTAAAATTGATTTATATACACTTTAATTTTTTCAGTGGCTTATTAAAGTTAATATCAAATTACGTTGAAAGTATGGTATTACTACAATATTTCCAAATATTATGGAAAGCTTTCCATAGAACAGCTGTTCAATATAAATATGAAAGTTGATTTATAAATTTGCAGAAAAGTGCAATAGCAAAAAACACATTTTATGATATAAAAAGAGCATCAGAATGCATTTTTCTATTTAAATATTTCATTATATGAAAATATGTGTAACATTTGTTGTATATTTTCGAAAATTAAACGAAATTTATTTTAATAAGACCACATGATGTTCATGTACATGCATTCAAAAAACACAGACATGCCCAAAACATATGGTATGTTTGTAAAACTTAAACAACGCTTAAAAACAAAATTTTGTGTTTAAACCAGATTTAAAAATAAAATATATATAATCATTAAATGATTTATTTGCCCTTAGAATTTTTTGTACGAAATATTTTAAGTTGTAGAAAAAATTCCTTAAAAAATTTCATATTCTTAAAATTATTCAGTTTTATTGAAATCGTAAAAATATAGCCAAAAATATCGCCAAGTAGTTCAAATATCGCCAAGTAAATCGCCAATCGCCATTTCAAAAATCTCATCGCCATAAACAAATTTTTGTCGCCACGTTTGGAGAGATATCGCCATATCTGACAACACTGCACACAACAACCAACTTTTTCAAATATGAGAGAGGAATTCGGTGAGTAAATTCGTCGTTATTGTGCGAGCGACGATACGACGAATTTACGCAGCGAATGCTTATCGACGAATTCGTCGACGTGAACGAAATTCGTCGTTCGTCCCAATTGTGTTCCTAGCATAAGAAATAATTTCTGATTAAAGATAGAATAAAGCTGGATTCACCCATTGTTTCTGAACAAAATTTTTCTCCGGAAAAAAATTTTTTATATGGAGTTTCTCTCTCTCTCTCTAAAAAGACAAACGTCAAACTCCATAAAAAAATTTAGTCGGAAACAATGGGATAATCCAGCTTTAGGAAAATCCTATCGTTCTACCTCACAGCTTGCCGTATCGTTCGACTTTGTGTACAAGTTATAGAAAATGTAACAGTTTGCACAGAACTTTATTGTTGTTAGGGTTCCGTACACCAGAGGTGAAAAAAGCAACCCTATTGTTTTCGCTATGCTGTCCGTCTGTCACACACTATTTTCTCAGGAACCGTAAGAGCTACGGACCTGAAATTTGGACAGAGTATGTAGAACCTTGGCCGCTATAACAACAAATATGATAATTAAAAATTAAAGGGTGTTCCAAAACGAGCGACGAAAAATGTTAAAATCCCATGTAATAAACATACAATTGTATTGACACTTGAAATTTGTAAAATTGGTGTAGTTTTATATAGACTACAACAATTAACATTAAAATATTAAAAAATGTAAATTAAAGGGTGGTTCATCAGTTAATGCAATTTTGACTATGTAATTTTGACAACTTGCTATATCTTGGAAACCGTAAGGGGTAAACTCTTGAAATTTTCAAAAACGGTAAAACTAAAAAATCCGAAAATTATAAAATTGCCAAAACGCAAAAAATCGCCAAAACCCGAAAAAATCGTCAAAAATTTAAAAAAATCTCAAAAAAAATTTCTAGCACTACAATTAATCGCCAAATTCGAAAAAATCTCCCAAATGGAAAAATCGCCAAAAAGAAAACAAACTCCAAAAACCTAAAAAAATCGCCAAAACGCGAAAAATGCGCCAAAACCAAAATAATTGCTTATATGAGAAAAAACGCCAAAATGAAAAAATTCGGCAAAATTAAAAAAATCGCCAAAATTAAAAAAAATCGCTAAAATTAAAAAAAAACGCCAAAAACCGAAAAAACCGCCAAAACGAGAAAAAAAGTGTCAAAGCTAAAAAAATTGCCAAAATGAAAGAAAAACGCCAAAAACCAAAAAATCGCCAAAATCAAAAAAAAAAATTACCTATATGAAAAAAGGCCAAACTTAAAGAAATCGCCAAAATAAAAAAAATCTTAAAAATTAAAAAGCTTCAAAAACAAACAAAAAATCGCCAAAACGAGAAAAAAAGTGCCAAAACTCAGAAAGCGCCAGCCAATGAACTCAAATACCCCCAAAACTAAAAAAACTTAAGCGTTAAAAAACCGAAAAAAACCCGAAAACGAAAAAAAAAAATTCCAAAACTATAGTTTATATTGGCTAAAGTTCGTATTGAATTACATATCTCGTATACGTACGGAACTCTTCGTGCGCGGGTCAAAGTCGCACTTCACTGAATTTATTTATGTATTAATGCGTCTTTTTTGACATTCGCTACAGAAAAATCTGATTTCTTTAGATTTCTACGTCAGTAGTGCTACCACCACATATTCTGTAACTAGTAACATGCATTGCATATGGCCCGGTTTTTGTCAGCTGACACGCAACTTCACGATACGACTTTACTAATTCTACCTTAAAATTCACTACAGTTCAATTAAATCCAAGGTTGGAAACCGAAACAAATAACGGTATCGGTATTCATACCGGTACTACTATTTTTTAAATTTCGGTATCGGTAACGGTATCGGTATTTTTTTATTTCGGTATCGGTATTACCGGTACATATCGTTACCGAGTTTATAATACCGGTATACCGATATAACTGCTAAATTTTTTAATTCAGACAATTAAATTACTTCGAAAAGAGAGTATTTTTACATTAACATAAAAAGTATTTAAACTTATATGTTTCTATATACGTTTTTATATTTTAATTAAAAAATAATTTATTAAAAAAGTAAAATAAGAAAACTGCAGTTGAAACTTTGCATATACATATTGTTACGTAAAAAGATTCCTACAGGGTTAATGCAAAGAACTATCTAGAAGTATTTAACTAAAGCAACAAACGTACACACATATTCGCGTGCAAACACTGTAGCAAAGAACTAAATAAGCATGCGTAACACGTAAACAAGCAAAAGCAACAACAAAAAGCGTCTGCTTATTAAGAAGATTCGCATATTTACACACGCACATACATACATGCTAATTCAAACGAAAGGCAAAAGGTAAACAACCACCACGCATTGCTTAGTTAATGATGTACACACGTATGCATATACACATGTATGTACATAGTTACCACATGAACTTAATTGGGCACTTAGTAAACAACATTTAAGATGATAATGATCGTCTGGACTATGCTTGAAACTTCTAGTGGTATTGGTGCACAGTATAAAAAGCGTAACGCAACCAATGACAAGTCAGTCGTGAATAAGTCAGTTGTGAAGTTCAGTTGTGTTGTGAACGAACAAGTCAGTCAGTGCTAATTGGAAATTAGTAGAGCGAACATCGTTGAAAGTAAAAGACCTCGTGCGGTGGATAATAACGTTAAGAAGTAAATAAGAAAAGACAAGTTGTAATTGGTTTAGTCAAGAATAAAAGGAAGTTCAGTTGCAAATAAGAAAATTGTGTTGTTATTTATTTTTATTTTTGAGCAATAAAAAGAACTCACACGTTTAATAAAATTTAAACGTAACAATATAAAGTGCTCATTTTGGTTAATTAAACAAAATAATAAAAATAAATATGTACATACAGTGTATGTATTATTTATATTACACACGAAGTACATGTAGAATTGTATGCACTTAGTAAAAATCGAAAATTCGTATTCGAATTCTCGAATATTCGTCCGTTTTTAGATATATTCGTAGTCGCCAAATTCCGACGAAACGAATATTTCAATATTTCAATTCAAATTTTTTGCAATTTTTTTGGAATTGCCGGGAACTCACAAGCAAATTCTATTTGTTATTACATTCTACCTAAGAAAGACTTTTCAGCCGAAAATATTTATTGGCAAATGCTATGTTTAATGTTAAAAATTATATCCCTTACTCATAATAAGTTTCATTTTCTAAATCTAACAAAGTTTGCCTTCTCTATTAGCAGAACAGTAAAAATGTCAATTTTTTTTTAATATTTTCTCGAATATTTCCTAAACTGTGAGCGAAAACCCATAAATATTGCACACTTTTTTTTAGCTTTTGGATATAAAAAATCCACTATCAAAAATCCTTTTTATCTGATTAAAAACCTGAGCTTGGCATCGATTTTAATTTTTCTTTAACTAAAAGTTTACCCATTTTGGTGCTTTGTGACTCCGTCCCTTTTAAGCATATATAGCCTAAATTCCAGACTTGAGCTCTTTGACACCTCCTCAAATGCTGTATAAAATTTCATAAAAAATCATTCAGCTAGTTTAAAAACTGCAGAATTATTTAAAATTCCAAAAAAAAATCCCCACTATGTATCGGGTACTTTAGGCCCCACCAGAAGGCAGCGTCGGATCTAGCTAAAAAATTAAGACCGCATTTATGGCAACAAACCTCATATTTTAGACAGCGCACATATGTAGTATATCAATTAAAGAAAAAAATCTCTTCAAAACTTTAAATCTCCGAATTACCTTGTGTATCTGGAACAACCAATATACTAACTTTCGCAATTTCATATAAATAAGTTATTTATTTAAAAAGTTATTATTTAAAATAACTGCGTTTGTAAGGGCTTTGCTCTTTTGACCAATTTAGAACATTTATATGTCTAGAGATACGTTTTTCGTTCCTAAAGGCATTAAGCAGCTCATGAAGTTCGTTAGTATTTCGCACTGGTGATGATTATGATATGATTGCACTTTCCGGTTGATAAAAAAAACAGTGCTGCATAAGAATGTGTAAAGGCGAAAAAAACGTGTTTACAAAAGAAAGTTAATTGAAATATATTTTTGAAATTTTATTTCTGGTGGGAATCGGTATACCGGTACATACCGGTATAGACCTAAACGGTATTCCTGATACCGGTATTTTCGAACCGAAATGTGTTTCGGTATCGGTATGGATACCGGTATCTAATTATAGCGGTATTTGAATCGGTATTTTTGCGATACCGTTTGCCAACCTTGATTAAATCTAAAAATGTCTCATTTTGTTTTAATTAATGTGACCAGATGGTTTTTGCAAAAATCGGGACATAATCGATCAAAAAACGGGATTTCGAAGCAAATACCGCAAAAAAGCGGGAGTAAAGAAATCATATTAGTAAGCGATATAAGTTTCATATGTACTTAGGAAAGACAGTTTTAAACTCATAAACAACGCTTTTAAATAAACAAAAATATTTATCAAAATAAATAAAAATCAAATGTCGTTTTTTTATTTTGGAATATGTTTGCATCTAATGCAGCAAGAAATGTGAAATTTTGTATAAAAACGATTTTTGTAACGTGCGTTGTCTCTCAAAACAAAGTTCCAATTGATCATGTGGTCGTGACAAAAATAAAATATTTAATTTGATATATCTGGAAAGCTAATGTGTATAGGCCCTATACTATAGGGAGAATGTTGACATTCCGTCGGTTGATAATATAAATGTCGTATGTGGATTTTTTGCGGTTTTGAGTTAAGATCGATTCCTTACGTTTTCTTTTGTCGTAATCAGTTTTTCGATGACTCATACGGTTTTCGAGATATGGAGTGTTGACTTTGTCGTATGTGGCATTTGCTGATGCAATTTTCAAATTAAATGTCGTATGTAACTGCCAAACGCCACATACCACAAATTTCCATATAAGACGACCAAAAATTTTATTTATTATTTTATGCTGTATGTGGTATTTTCGTGTGCCATGAAAAGAAGCATAAGGACGAAAAATTGTTTATGAAGGCTGAAAGAGACGTTGTTCGCCAAAACATTGACGAATCAAATGCAATTATATCTTTCGAATTGCAAAATGTTTTTTATTTACCGATAGGGTACTGTTCAACGTTTTTCAATAAAAGGAAACTTTAATATTACCAAGTTAGAAGATTATCTAGAAATTATATGACACCCTTACAATTAAAAATTTATATAATACATAACATATTTCTGAGTTAGGTACTGTGGCAAACAAGAACTTGGTCAAAATTTATATCTCACTACTTTTAATGGCCGAAATTTTGGACAGGAGCTTGGCCTTTTTCACATTTATGTTTTTGTGAGGATCTGACTACTTTTTGAAAAATGTTCTATAAATAACACTTTTTAAACTTAAAATTTCTGGTATGTCTTATTTCTATTAATGATCACTGTGCCAGTTGAAAATGGCATAGTTACATAAAATAATGGGTTAGAGAGTGATGGGTGTTGGATTGTAGACCTTAAAAATACACTATTGTGTCATTACTAGTGTGTACGCAATCTAGTAAGAGTCGTCTGGAAAGAAACATGTAAAATACAGCGTAAATTTTAGTGGAAGTGACGCCGTCTATTTTGTCAATATATTTACATATTAGAGTCTTCTTAGCCAAAATACATAAATCAAAAGGATATTCCCAATGCGCATGCAAAGTTTAAATAGGGTAGATGGTACTTTAATTTTTGGATTTTCCGATTGAGTATATCAAGTACTATTTGTGTACAAAATGTCAGCTCTCTATAGTATAATATTGTGTAAATTATTTATGGGCCTGGCCCCGCCGACTTTTATATCTGCTAGTGCTCATGGTTTATGCAAATTTTTCTTATTAAAAAGTTAATGAGAAATATATGAGTAATAAATTAAAAACTGCTAAACCGAAGTACATGAAAGAAAAAGCTACGATTTCACCCATAAATCACGGCCACTTTTCAAAATAGTATGTGTGAACACTAAATTTAATAGCTCAATTAAAATTTAATTGACTCAATTAAAAATGCATGTCTGAACATAATGGGTGTTTTTATTGAGGTATAGAACTTTAAGTTGGCATCACTTTTTTAACTGGCGGCCATTTTGTCAGCTGTCAAGTGATTAATATTTAGTTTGGTTTGTCATTTCATCATGAACAGGTTGACAAAAGTACAACGCTTGCAAATCGTGCAAATTTATTTCGAAAATAATGCTTCAGTTCGCGAAGTTTACCGCAAGCTCCGTCCATTTTATGGTCGACATAATCGTCCATCAGAGCAATTAATTCGGTTAACCATGGATCGTTTTCGCACTACGTTTACTCTATGTGATAATACGCATCCGCAGAGACGTCGAACATTGCGCACCGAAGAAACAATTGCCGCTGTAGAGCAAAGTGTTGAAGAGGACCCGAATGAATCGATTCGCCACCGTGCACAGCAATTAGAGCTTTGTCCATCAACTTTATGGAAGATTTTGCGCAAAGATCTTGGCTTGCGACCTTACAAGAATGTGGATGAGTTGTGATTCCAACAAGACACAGCGCACGTCACAATCGATTTATTGAAGGAAACATTCGATGAGCGCATAATTTCGCGGAATGGACCTGTCAATTGGCCACCAAGATCGTGTGATTTGACACCATTGAAGTCGCTCGTCTACGCCAACAAACCAGAAACGTTAGGGGACTTGGAAGCCAACATTCGTGGCGTTATTGCCAACATACGGCCCCATATGCTCGCAAAAGTGGTTGAAAATTGAAGCTGTAGAATTGGCTTTATTCGAGCCAGCCGCGGCGGCCACATGCCCGAAATCATATTTAAACATTAATGGCATAAAATTATCCTTCCAATAAAGCCAAATTGATGGACATTAAAACGATTTTCTTGTGTTTTATTTCAATTCGAAGTTCTATACCTCTAAAAAAAACACCCTGTAGTATTATTCTATTGAAGTTTCCATAAAGCTTGTGTAAATTATCAAATGATTTTTGGAAGTATTTGCATAAGATAAGAGGTTTGAAACTTTACAAAAGTATAGTTGAAGTCTACTAATAATTTCTTAAAGCGCCAATTAAGTGCAAACAAATAGATATGTTTATTCCAAATATATATAAATATTTTGTATTAAAAATTTAAATTTTAATATTTAAGAAATTTATTATTCGACATATTGTCATAATTATATTTTAATTTGAAATTTATTTGCTGGTGGTTCAGCTTTGTCGATGTGCATTTCATTGTTGCTGTAGCAAATTATCAATAGACTTCAACCACACATTTTGAATAGTCACAAACCTCTTATCTTATGCACAGACTTTCAACCTGAACTACCAGCAAATAAATTTTAAATTAAGATATAATTATGGGGCTGTCCATATATTATGTAACGCTGTTTTCTCCGACTTATGACACTCTCCCCCCCAGTAACAGATCGTAACAAAACTATGAACGCCCCCCTCCCCCCACCGCACCAAAGTGGAATAACGTAAAAGTGAGTGAGTGAAAAACAAATTATATACTTTAAAAATTTTTTATTTCAAAAAATTAAATTTAATTCATGGTATTAAAGTAATTTGTTAGAGTAGCACAGCGCGCAGACAAAAATTAAATAAGGTTACTCATGAACGCACTCCAAATATAGGCAAAAATATTTTTTAAATTTCTTCCGAAGTGTCCCCAATTTCCAAAAATTATGGTTTTATCGAGAGCTTATTCCTAAACTTTATGTATGAATTAGTGATGCGTATTCGAATTCCCAAATATTCGGCCATTTCTAGATATGTACCATAGTTGTTAAATATGATTTTTATACACTTTACACAAAAATGGTAAAAGGGTATATATAGGTTTGTCATTCCGTTTGTAATTTCTACAATATTAATAAGAGACACATAAAGTATATATATTCTGGATCCTTATGCATAGGGAAGACAAACAAGCGATGTCCGTCTGTCCGTCTGTCTTTACGTGAAATCGGGTTTCCCAAGCTCCCAGAACAGCTAGAGACTTCGTTCTTGGACTGGTGTGTCAGAAATTTTCGGAAAAATTTTGCTATTGAAAATCAGCAAAATCGGGCTGAACCGAAAACAAGTTTTTATTACTTTTTTATTAAATTAACTTATTTTATACTTCGGTATGAATAAAATTGGTATTTATAATAAAAAAAACTTTTAAAATTTAACAAATTAAAAAAACCTTTCCAGGGGTGGAAAACTTTAACTTTTTTTCTAATAATTAAACATATTTCATGTTTTAGGAAGAAGGCTATTTTTTTAGGAAAGGTAAAAGCTACGGGTCTGAAATTTGGAAAGTGTATGTAGAACTTTGGTCGCTACAACAACAAATATATAAAAGCTAAAAATTAAAGGGTGTTCCAAAATGAGTGACGAAAACTTTTAAATCCCATGTAATATACATACAATTGTATGTATATATGTATATTGACACTTGAAATTTGTAAAATTAGTGTATTTTTATATAGGCTACAACAATTAACACTAAAATTAAAAAAATTTAAATTAAAGGGTGGTCAATCAGTTAATGAAATTTTGACTATGTATTTTGACAAATTGCAAATCTGTAGGAGTTAAACTCATGAAATTTTCAAAAACGGTTAAACTAAAAACTCCAAAAATTATAAAATCGCCAAAAATTTAAAAAAATCGCCAAAACGAAAAAAATCACCAAAATGAAAAAAAACGCTCAAATTAAAAAAACGCCAAAAACCGAAAAAAATCGCTCAAACGAGAAAAACGTGTCAAAACTAAAAATAAATTTCCACAATGACAAAAAAACGCCAAAAACCGCAAAAATCGCCAAAGCAAAAAAAATGCTTATATGAACAAAAATCGCCAAATATTAAATAAAATCGCCTAAATGAAAAAAAATCGGCAAAATCAAAAAAATCGACAAAACGAAAATAAATCGTCAAAATTAAAAAAAAACGCCAAAAACCGAAAAAAATCGCCAAAACAAAAAAAAAATTGCCTATATGAAAAAACATCGCCAAAAATTAAAAAATCGCTTAAATAAAAAAAAAATTGTCAAAATCAAAAAAATCGCCAAAATTAAAAAAAGCCAAAAACCGAAAAAAATCGCCAAAAAGAGAACAAAGTGTCAAAACTAAAAAAATTGCCAAAAATAAATAAAATCTCCAAAAATTTAAAAAATCGCTAAAAACAAAAAAATAATTGCCAAAAGTCGCCAAAATTAAAAAAAAACCGCCAAAAACCGAAAAAATCGCCAAAACGAGAAAAAAAGTGTCAAAACTAAAAAAATTGCCACAAAAAAAAAATTATATAAAAAATAAAAAAATCGCCTAAATGAAAAAAAATCGTCAAAATCAAAAAAATCGACAAAACTAAAAAAATCAGCAAAATAAAATAAATCGCCAAAATTTAAAAAGCACCAAATTAAACATAATGCCAAAAACCTAAACCTGCACTAGAGAAAAAGGTATGCATTTTTTCACAAAATTAATATGTACCTACATATCTCTGTGCTTATGTATGTAACTCTATACTACATAAACGCACTTTGGTAAAGGGTATATAAGATTCGGCACAGCCGAATATAGCACTCTTACTTGTTTTTTTGTTTTCAATATAACTAAGCGACAGATAATTTCTTGTCGACATCGTAGGCCAGGGCGTAAAACTACAATATGTACTATGTGCCCTTTTTAATTTTTTAACGCAGTGCGAAAATGCAAAACAATGAATGAATTGTAGATAAGTTTTTGTTTTTATTATTCGTTTTAATTGAATTGATACTCATAATTGTTAACTACTTTCTTTTATTAATTTATTTTCTAATTTTAAAATTTTGTCGATGAAGACGAGTTATTGTTTTCTATATTTAAGTTTTTTTTTAAAAGACTGAAATAAAATGTGTTTCATTATAAAGTTAAAGAGTTTTAATGTCCTCGAAAAATGCCGGGGGTATGTTTTAATTGGTAACTAAAAAAATTATATACCTAACTTTTATACATAATTTCCTTACTTATATAATGTCTTGATACTCTCAAATTTCGAAAGCAAAATGTCGTATGTAGCTACTTAAATGACAAAAATGTTCCATTTGCCACATACGACAATTTAATTCTGAACAAAAATCAAAATATCTTCTACACCAAATGAGTTATAGGCATCAAACTTTTAAACTAACTAGTCAAATGTTAGTAGTTTCGCCTTCTAAAATTTAAAGAAAATCGCTTTGCTGAAAAAAAAATTTATAAGAAATCAAACTTCAAACTCAATTTAATTCAAACTATCGGAATCCACATACGACAATTAAATTATCAGCCGAAAAATTTTGTAGATATAACCATGATATAAATATAAAATTTACTTCCATTCTCTCTTTGTTTTTAAAAATAGGTATTTTTGAAGTTTGTTTTTTGAGAGAAATAAAGAAAAATTTTCCCATATAGTAAAAAATTTAACTCTTGCCCTATAAATTTTTTTACAAAAATGTGTAATTCTCTTAACAAAAATTTGCGAAAAATTAAAGTAGTAAAGTAACTACACACTTGTGAAGATTTAAAAGTGGTTATATAATAACTTATCTCATATTTTTATGTTTTCTGCTTAATAAAAATCTTTTAATCATATTTTCATCTAACTTTGGCGTTGAGAAACCAAATTTATTGATGTTTTTGATTAGTTGACAATGAAGTTTCATTAAGTTTAACCCTCTATAACTCAATAACTGCAAATTACACATTCTATTTAAATTCATATAGATACTAGTAAATAATCAAAGACGTATTTTAAAAAATTTTAAAATTTTTTATTAAAAAGAAACAATTTAACAAATATTGATTGATATTGCATTTTGTTTAATCTATATAATTCGTTTCTTTTTGATTGTAACATCTTTTTATGAAATATTGAAGAAGATATTTTGGCAAGTCTATTTGACAGATATTATAAACTCTTAGCCACTTTTGACGAACATTCAAATAAAATTAGTATTTATAATTAAAAAAAAATTTTCAAAATTTAACAAATTAAAAAAACGTTTCCAGGGTTGGAAAACTAACTTTTTTCCTAATAATTAAACATATTTCATGTTTTAGGAAGAAGGCTATTCTCTCAGCAACGGTAAAAGCTACGGGTCTGAAATTTGGACAGTGTATGTAGAACTTTGGTCGCTACAACAACAAATATATAAAAGCTAAAAATTAAAGGGTATTCCAAAATGAGTGACGAAAACTTTTAAAATCCCATGTAATATACATACAATTGTATTATGTATGTACAGGGTGGCCCAGAAAGACCGAAGTGGTGTAAATTCCTTATAACTTTTTATTTAAGACATATTTTTTTAATTTTTTGTTTTTTAAATACAGTAAATTTATAGGGAATATTTTTAGATTAGTTGTTAAAAATGATATCCCGCAAGTGGAGGCCATTTTCTGCATCGCACAAATGATCTCTTTTCAACACATTTTCCATGACCTTTCGCAAAACTTCCGGTGTTATGTTGTTAATTTCGTCTGGAATATTGGTTTTTAATTCCTCAATAGTCCTAGGCTTATTAACATAAACTTTCCCTTTTAAATAACTCCAAAGGAAACAGTCTGGAGCGGTTAAATCCGGGGAACGCGGAGGCCAATTAAAATTGCTTCTACGCGAATTTATTCTTTCCCCAAAGATGTCGCGTAAAATAGCCATTGTGGCCCTCGGAGTGTGCGCTGTGGCTCCATCCTGTTGGAACCGTATTTGCGGATGGTATTCCACGGCTGGCCTTACAAAATTTTCCAACATGGCCCGATATCGATCACCATTGATGGAAATGGCGACATCTCTTTCATTTTCCAAAAAATATGGGCCAATGATCCTTTCTGAAGAAACACCGCACCAAACAGTACACTTAACTGGGTGTAATTGTCGTTGATGAAGTACTCTCGGGTTTTCCTTAGCCCATATCCTAAAGTTTTGCTTGTTAACAAACCCATTTAATTGGAAATGGGCTTCGTCACTCATAAATAAGTTATGAATAATGGAAATGGAAAGAGCACATTTGTGCGAAGCAGAAAATGGCCACCACTTGCGGGATACAATTTTTAATAACTAATCTAAAAATATTCCCTATAAATTTACTGTATTTAAAAAACAAAAAATTAAAAAAATATGTCTTAAATAAAAAGTTATAAGGAATTCACACCACTTCGGTCTTTCTGGGCCACCCTGTACATATGCATATTGGCACTTGAAATTTGTAAAATTAGTGTATTTTTATATATGCTACAACAATTAACACTAAAATTAAACAAATTTAAATTAATGGGTGGTCCATCAGTTAATGAAATTTTGACTATGTAATTTTGACAAACTGCTATATCTTGGAAACTGTAAGAGTTAAACTCTTGAAATTTTCAAAAACGGTCAAACTAAAAAATCCGAAAATTATAAAATCGCCAAAAATTTAAAAAAATCGCCAAAACGAAAAAAATCGCCAAAATGAAAAAAAAACGCTAAAATTAGAAAAACGCCAAAAACCGAAAAAAATCGCCAAAACAAAATGCTTATGTGAACAAAAATCGCCAAAAATTAAAAAAACCGCCTTAAAGAAAAAAATCGCCAAAATCCAAATAAATCGACAAAACGAAAATAAATCGCCAAAATTAAAAAAAATCGCCAAAGCAAAAAAAAAATTGCCTGTATGAAAAAAATCGCCAAAAATTAAAAAAAAACGCTTATATGAAAAAAAAATCGGCAAAATCAAAAAAATCGCCAAAACGAAAATAAATCGCCAAAATTGAAAAAACGCCAAAAACCGAAAAAAATCTCCAAAACGAGAAAAAATACTTATATGAACAAAAATCGTCAAAAATGAAAAAAAAATCGCCAATTGCAAAAAAAATCGCCAAATGCAAAAAAAATCTCCAAAATAAAAAAAATTGCCAAATCGAAAATTAGTCGCCAAAAATAAAAAAACGCCAAAAACCGAAAAAAATCGCCAAAACAAAAAAAAAATTGCCTATATGAAAAAAATCGGCAAAAAATAAAAAAATCGCCTAAATGAAAAAAAAACGTCAAAATCAAAAACATCGCCAGAACAAAAAAAAAAATCGCCAAAATTAAAAAACGCCAAAAACCGAAAAAAAATCGCCAAAACGAGAAAAAAGTGTCAAAACTAAAAAAATTGCCACAAAAAAAAATTATATATATAAAAAATAAAAAAGTCGTCTAAATGAAAAAAATCGTCAAAAACAAAAAATCGCCGGAACGAAAAAATCGCCAAAATTAAAATAACGCCAAAAACCGAAAAAAATTGCCAAAACCAAAAAAAAATTAACTATATGAAAAAAAAATCGCCAAAATTTAAAAAGCACCAAATTAAACATAATGTCAAAAACCTAAAAATTGCACTAGAAAAAAAGTATGAATTTTTTCACAAAATGAATATGTACCTACATATCTCTGTGCTTATGTATGTATCTCTATACTACATAAACGCACGTTGGTAAAGGGTATATAAGATTCGGCACAGCCGAATATAGCACTCTTACTTGTTTTAATTTTAATCCTATTTTTATATGCTCACAGCGCTTTAAATGATCCGAGAAAAAAAAGTAGTTTATATGGCACGTTTCATATGAGCATATAAATATAAATTTCATCATAGATGCCAAAGCGAATCTGCAATGCAACGCAAAGCAAACGTTTTATCTGACATGGCCTTAACCTTAATAATGAGTTTACATTTGAGCGAAATCTAGTACTTTCGAGCAAAATGTAGTCAATTTCCAATACTTTTGGGTTCTACACATTGACTATTAGTTATCTTACAAACTGTAACTTATTGAACACGTGTTTGATGCAAAACGTCTTACATTAATATTTAGTGGTTACACTTTGTTTGCCAAGTGTGACAGTACCTTTAAAAACAAAGCTATAGGAATCAGCTGAAGCAAATAAGTCAACAAATTGTATACTTTTCATATTAATTTCTTTTCACTTTTCTCATCTAAAGATTCAAATGGCAGAGAAAAATTAATTAACAAAAGTCTTATTGAAATATTCAAAATGTTTACTTGAGCAACAGTCACAGCAGTGGCTAAATAAATGAATACACTTTTTTTAGAAAGAATTTAGTATGTAAATCAATTGACTATACAATTTCCAAAAAAGCAGAACTCGCATATTTTCACAAATACGTCTTTTCATATTAATGAGTTCCAAATCCTTGACTGCACCTACTATGCTTGAAAAGGAAACATTCCTATCATTCGTTCTACTGCAGAAGTCAGTAAATAATTTCGAAAAGGTCACAACTCTAAGGGCCAATTTCACCAACTCTGTTTAAATATCAATTCATATTTAAATGTCGATTCTCATTAATTTTTGTATGAAAAAATTACTTTTATATATGAATTGATATTTAAATAAGTTGGTGAAATTGGCCCTAAGAGATGTGCCCTTTTCAAAATTATTGTTTGAACACATAGTATGTACAAACGTAGCGCAGCAGATTTTTTTTGTGTTACGCAATAATAATGGGGAATTACGCCGAAACTATCCTTTACATGGACAGGTACAAGATTGGAAAACAATCGGGTATCAATTTTGCGACATGAGTCGTAATATACGTACATTTTTTCGCTTGCCGAATCATAATGAATTTTTTCAGTTTGAGATTACGACACAAATATATAGTGCATTAAATATCTAAGGCAAATTGAAAACGAACTATCAATTCATATCCTTATGAATAGTAGAAAAGTTATCTAAGCCTTAAGAAATCATAAAGATCAAACTCGAAGCGCCCTTCTATGTAAGAAGGAGATAAACTCATATAGGTGTTGGAGATAAATCTGGATAATCTGGTTTCCCAGACATGAGGGTGTCTCTGGAAACAAGAGGCAGATCAGCTTTTACATAAAACAGATTGGCAGAACTCCACTGTTGGCAGAGTAGTCGAAACTCTCTGGGGAAACCTAACTAGTGAAAGGACAATAGAGATTATAAGTTTAAGAAAGCCAACACTTCAGAATTTGGTTAGCATAATAACAGGAAATACAGAGTTCAAAAGTTACGTAGCTGGCCTATGTGTTGTTGAAGATACGACATGTAAAGCTTGACCAGAAGATTGATGAAACTCTCTCTTGGTTTTGATACAGTTATTTTTGTGTTTTGACGTTCTACGGTTCCTTACACAGCTATGGTTGCCGTATTTTTGTAAAACAAATCCTTACGCAGTCACCTGTGTAATATTAAAATGGAAGGATCGCCATGTAAAAGTTAAAAGTATGTATAGGATGGCAGGATCGCCATGTAAAGGATGAACGGCAGGTGCAGGATTTAAATGTTATGTAATGTTAATATTGTATGTTTGGTAGTGTGTTGTGGATGTAAAGCCCTATAGCCCAATTATTATTTTTATCCAGCTGTACAGGGGGTCCAGCTTATAAGTAGGCGTTCAAAGGAACTGCCAAAAAGGTTGAGATTTCAATAAAAAAAACTAGGCAAGTTGTTGCCGAATTGCGTTCTTGAATCAAAGTCTGTTTTATTTAACATTTTGCTCTGCTAATATACTATTTTACATTCTTCAATTTTTGTGTTTCTTTATGTCTTTAATTTTGCTATAATAACATAACTTATTAATAAAAATAAAAGTGTGTCATTTAAATTTTATAATGTAAGCGTTTTGTTAATTACTACAATGAACTGTGTTGCAATTCAATTAAACTATGCTACAGTGATTTACAGTAATTGAGGTACACTACACCTGTATAATTACACCATAGTTTGCATTTCACTATGAATGGACAACCCAAGGCTTATTTATTAGGTGACAACACTACACCAGGTTACTAATGTCATTATACCAAGCCAAATGTCAAATTTGGATTGTGTTGGTATGAGCCTAAAACATGTTTTTATTTGGGTGTCCATAAATATCAAACGAATATTAATTTTTGTATGGTGTTTGACTTTTTCTATAAGAAACATACACTCTGACGATGTTACCCTGTTTTGAAAAGTAAAATGGTAATTTATACCAACAAAGTACATATCGTTATTGCTGTTATAATATTTGTGGTATAAGTACGGGTACCTGATTGATGTGCCTTGAGACAACCCTTGCAAATGATTGAATTTTATCAAAATAATTGCTGAGTAATAAATTTGTTTCTATCGAAACATTTTCTTCAACGCCAACAAAAAGAATCCCGAGTGAATAGCAGCCAGGGAACGTTTAATAGTTAGCAATGGAAATATGCTCTGTTTGGTGCATTTTGTGTGAACCGTACTTCAAGAACGATGAAAATCGCAATGTTACATCCAAGGGAGCAAAGTACCGAGCTACGATTACAGGCTTTTTTGTCCAAAATAGAAGAGTTAGACTTGGTTCACATGCAGTTTCAACAAGACCGTGCCACGTGCTACACGGCACGCGATACCATGAAGAGGGAGAATAAGTGTATCCTTCATACAAACGAATTTTAGGTATCTTATATCTGGAAGGCTGCAATAGTTAGAGCTCTAAAATTTTTATACATTTATTTCAAAGTAATGTCATAGTCAAGCAGAAAAATAGCGGGTTAGAAGAGGGAATTAGCAATAAACCTAGTTTTGATATACCTCCAGAGCTGTGACAGTCCTCAAATTTGTATGTTACTGTTATTATAATCTGCGTTGGCAAGGACAGGACTGGGCAATCAATCAGTCTAAACTTAAGCCTACAGTACACGGCATGTAAAAGTACACATGCACATGTGGCTCTGACGTAATTTTGACGTCACCATGAACCCACATTGGCCACATCCCGTGTACTAGCAATACATGTAAATGGAGAAATTCCCATCACTACACATGTGCTGTCTGTGGAAATGTTTCCGACTAGGCTAAATTTGTCATATTTATATTTTGGAACTAAAATACCATCAATATTTTACGACATGTAGAACTACAACTAATTAAAAAAATGCAACCAACATGCTCGTGACGCCAAACAGCTATACTATACAGTTTTAGATTTTTTATTGGACAAAAGCAATGGCGGTATTCGGTGTTTGATGCAAATGGTTTTGCGTAAGCGTAAATGCAAAATATCGAAAAACTTCCAACAGCAACTACACACAATTCAAAGAAAAACTCCGAAATTTTGCATTTAAATTTATTCAAAAGACCATTTGCCTCAAACATCGAATACCGCCAATGATGTGACGTATCCAAAAGCTACAGTATTTTAACTTGTACTTTCGATACACTATTTGTATGAAACAATGAACTCCGCTTGTATATTACGAGTATTCTGTAACACTCATATGAACCAAATGCACTGCATCTATTTAAGTGTGCTTATCAATGACACTGTATGAGGTTTGAGATGTTGGTTTGGTTTCGGGGTTTATGTAAATATTTTGAGTGTGCATAATACGAAAAATTCTTTATATTTGCACAGACACTTAATATACATACATACATACATACGTATCCTTTATATATAGAAATGTATGTTTTGCTATGAAAATGAATTTTAAATAATGCGGCTAGAACAAAACTATAAAAAGGGAAACGAGACTGCATATAGAATTTAACGTAGAATTGTGTATATTAAACAAGCATTCGGTGAGAGAGGGATGCCATAAGACGGGTAAAATACATTCAAGCGCATACTTAACTTGAGTGGTATACAGAAGTATAAATTACGCACAGAATGTGTAAAATTTTTATTTTTCTAAAAGAAAATATGCTTTGAGATTAACAGATTAAAAACACATTGCTGTCTTAAAAGTAATTAAAACATTCATTATTGTATTCTGAAACGTTCACACATATGCAAGTATGTTTGTTCGTTGCATTGTAAATACATGTAAAATATATATATGTACATAAATAGTATAACAAGTCATTTAAAACTTTATTTTCAAACAAAAACTTGTAAATATTTTTTATTAATCATATGATAGTATTTGCGTGATTTTGGAGATTTCGACATCCTCTCTCCGAATTCAACTCTGCCATTTCGTATAGTTGCCTTAAAAATTTAATTAGCTATATTGTTTTTCATAAGTTCAATAGTTTTGTCGGACGAGTGCCACAAAGTGTACTTCAAAAGTAAATATATAAATAAATATTTACATATATTTACATTTACCAAAATAAGAGTAACCACTAAATTCTAATGAGAAAACTTTTGATTCAGATACATAAGTACGTGTTTATTAAATTAATTATTTACAGTCTTATTTAAGGTACCAATACACTGCATGTTTTTGCTTGTGTTTTTTCAAGTTTACAATTCACATGTTTTTTTTGTGTCTGTCAAACTCGATTAATTTACATACGGTTTTTAATTTTTGGTCACCAACGTATGTACAATTACACGTGACATCGGCCATGATTGTTTACGACAGCCGCTGGAAATTTCTTTGGTAGCGTTGCTGAAGTGCCGACGTCACGGAAGTGCCGGCGTCACAAATATTTATTTAAGTTTTTTTCTTTTTAATCTCCAAAATATGGAGCTGGTGTCAACACTTGTTATATACTTTATATCATTATTATTAAAATTTTAAAATGAAATAAAAAATAGTTATAGTTAGTTTATCACTAATACAAATACTTTAAACGGACGGCTAATGATATCGGAGACATTCAACCGTCGATAAGTGTTTTCACATGGCATAGACATTTGAAAACACATGTGTGAACATAAGAAAATAGAACGCTCTAATTGAAAATTTGTCTTATGTTTTTGCTTGTGTATTTTACACAAGCAAAGTTTTGAGGTCACCAACTACATGTTTTTACCGAATTATCTAAAAGTTGACAGGAGCAATGTAAAAAACATGTAGTGTATAGGCACCTTTATAAAACTTATTCAGCCTTTAAAAAAGTTTTTTCGAACAAATTTCCATAAAATTTTTTGTTAATTTATTGTTAAGCAATAATAATTTTTATAAATAAGGCTGGGAATTGTTAAAATTAAAGTTTAAAAATTATTTATCGCACTAATAATCCGCAAATTACTATTTAACTTATTCAGTAAAATATTTTTTTATTAAAAATACATTGAAATTGAACAACTAGACTTATTATGTTATAAACTTTAATTTAAACAAATGAGAAGCTCAACAACAAATAAGAAAGTTGAAACAAGAACTCAATAATCAACAGGTTTTTTAATTTCTTACTTTACCATTACCATAAAAATAATAATAGGATAATTAAAATCTGCTAGATTTTGTGCAAGTGTAAATGCCCCATAAGCGACAAAAATTTGAGTTTCATGGAGAATTTTTTTTATAATATTCAAATTTGTTTTACATACGTAAATTGTCGTTTAGGATAGATTTTACGGCTCGTATCTTAAAAGTTATCAAAATGTTGACATTTTGATAATTCCAAACTATGTGTAGGCCAATCAAATTTTAATTCCAATAAAAAGTCTATTTTCGATTACATGTCGCTTACGGTATAATCGAAAATAAGGCTCAATGCAATTTGGAAACGGAATTACAAATCTAAATGTAATAGTTAATTTATATTATAATGATTTTATAATTATTATATCTGTGGCAATATGGAATAATCGCTTGAGTATGCCTAACCAAATTAAGCTTTATTGCGTTATATTACGTCTCAGTTGAAATTTGGAGTGGTTACATTGCCTATATGTGCAATGATGGGATCACACAAGAGTATAATCTCGCGTTCGAGCCTTTTAATCCCTTAGCATGAAAATGTCCGAAAAACAATTATTTGATTAAGAGGACTTAAGCGATTATTCAATACTGTCACAGATATATTTGTCAACTGAAGTAAAAATAAGTCAGTATATTAAATACATAAAAATTTTGATTACTTTTTTCACATTTTGGTTAAAAAAGTATTTCGGTTGTGGCAACGCTGAATATTAGTGCGTTAAAAAAATTTATTTAAATATTTTTTTACAAAACTAATATAATCCAATATTTTTGGAAAAATTTTTCCAATGTATAAAGAACGATAGCATGAGAAAGAAGTTCTATAATAATAAATAAATAAAATCGAATTTCGGATTTATGAGTCTTGCAGGAAAGACTCGATATGTACTCGCTGAAAGCTGAATACAGGTAGCGCTCAATTTACATGGTACTTCATTTACGCGATTTCGATGTAAAAGAGATTAATAATAGCAACAGTGTTTTGAATTACGATATTTTTACTCTAATTTAATAAACCACGCTTAAAAAATGATGACAATACTCATGCTACGCAAAATGCACCACTGAGACTTAAGATAATTAATTGCACAAGATAAGATTAAGATAATTAATTGCACAATGGCACCAGCGAAAAAAAAATAATTACCAAACGTAATGCAATATCATTATATGAAAAAATTAAGACTTTTCATGAATTTTTCATGTGATCCAAAATCTCTTGATTTAAATGAGTCAACTATGAGAGCCATAAAAAAAAAACAAAACTAAATTTGAACCATTCGAATTCATATGAATTTGCCTTGAATTCACCAGATAATAGCGATGACATAGTTGAGATAATATGTTTTTCAATTTTAAGTTAGCCAGAAACTTTTAAATGTTTACGAAAAAAGAAAAATTAAAAAAAATTTAAGAAAATTTTAACATGAAAAATATTTTATTTACCCCACGTCTACACCTGATATATAGTATTTATCATGTAAAATATCAGAAGAAAAAATAGGTACCATAAAAAAATTATTTCTCAATATAGAGTTTGACTTTTGTTATCATAAAAATATATCAGGTGTAGACATAGGGTGAAGAACATATTTTGAAAAAAATTTAAAAATATTAAAAAAATTGTTGGAAGTTCTTAATCCTGCGTCCATATCTGATATATTTTCATTATAGGAAAAACAGCTAGTATAAGAAAAATTATTATTGAATCTTTACAAATGTTATGATAAAAATCTGTCAGTTATATACCTAGTGGAACGTTCAAAATTTTGTTAGTTATAGCTGCCGTTGAGAAATCTTTTCAACTTATTGTGAATTATTTTTATTTTGTTATACAAATTCTATGGTTGAAGATTTGGTTAAACTAAAAAGTCATGTTGTTTTTTTCATTGTTGTATTTTTGTCATCTGGAAGTTAATGTTTTTAATATGTTTCTTAGCAAATGTTTACTTTATATATACGGAAATAACGAACAACATACATACAGTAACCTCTCTTTTTAAAAAAATACAAATAAAATAAAAAAAGTTAATAATTTTATATTAAATACTATGTGAAATACTAAATTCTTGGTCCCAAAAAAGATTTTGTACTAATACTGAACATTATTTTACATGAATTTGATTTACACGTATATTGTTCTGTCCCACCAGTGCTTCGTTTCTGAAAGGAATGTGAAAACTTTTCGTGTCGAAATTTTTTTTTATCATCCATGGAAACACAGGGTGAGTAAGAAATAAAATATATTTGTTTTGTTCATGTAGATTTTTGCTTCATACCCGCAACTTTAATTGCAAATGTAATATGTGAATTGTTTTGATTCATCGTATTTCAAATTAAAAATTAAATAAATATACTTAATAGTAACAAACCCAAAAAGTTTGTTTTAAGTAGAACAAAAGTAAGCAAATTAACTAACATGTGCATAATTAGTAAAGAACAAACGACAGTCTACTATAGAAAATTTTACCCCTTTTTTGGCCAAAATTAACTATAGCCAAACGGCCGGACAAATTTGCATGATTTTTTTGGCATGACTTTTGAAAGACTATTAAAAGGGAGGGAGGGATCCTTAAGTTTTGCATACACTCAAAAAAAAACGTTAGTAAAGCTAACTAAAAAAATAACTAAGAATTAGTTCCAAAGGGGAAACCCTTTATAGGTTTAGGTTTGGATTATAGGTTTCCGTATCCAAGATTTTTCAGATCCTTGATATATTCTCTGGTGTTCTAAAATGTTTTTTTACAAAATTTTTTTTCCGAGTGTACTCTAACTTTCAAAAATAACAGTAGAAATTTAGCTTACCAATTTAAAGAAGTAACAAACAAAGTTATTTTTTAAAAAGATTTCATTAAAAAATTTGATTTTCGAACTCCAATTCGTCAACTACATTTAAAAAAGGTGGGTTCAAAATGCCACAACTCTCAATTTCATCATCTTCGTTTTCGTCTATTTGACAATTTTCCACAAAATTTTGCTCCTCTGATGTTAGTAATTGTACCACTTCTGGTGGAAGCTTTAATTTCTTCTGGTGCTTGATGCGTTTATTCAACGAAAGGCTGGAAATATAAGGATCTGATGTGTCCAATGCTCGATTAAAAACGTCTGTGAAGTTATTCACACGACTACTTTTTCGTGCATGAAGCAATCTATCGGATTTATATATTTTGTGGCGCGATTCAGAGGCATCCTCACCAAAGCATCCAACTGAAAGCACAGTCGACTCAATATTTTGCCGCGAATGCACAAGAACCTTATGTACAGTAGCTGGCTTCGATTTATTGGAAGCAGACTGCGTTTCAGGTTTTCTTATCGAAGTATTACCTTTAAGCCAAGCAGCATGATGATGTTCAAAAACTTTCAAACTCCTACAACTTTTATGCCATTTCATATTCATATTTGAATGAAGTTTTCTGAAGCGCTCCTTTATATATTGTTTAAGTTTTCGGAACAATCACTCTCACCAATTTATGAAAAGAAATGAGCACATATTTTGTCATATTCGTTGTGTTGCTCTCACCATGTATTGAATAACTTTGATTTTGACACGCAGTAGTCACCTGGAAAAATGCAGATACCCGCAGTTGAAATTTATTAAATCCGGAAGGTAATTGATTGTCCTAGAGAAATATTATTGTTTTATGGCTAGCATGTGCTTGCATTTTTTTGGAGTCTAAATAAAATTCCAATTCATAATTCCATAAGTTCATCTTAAATTTAATCGATCTAATAGATGAGCTTACCAAAATTTCACTATATATTATTAAAGTACTCACCTTGGGCATTTTTTTCCATTATTTAGTTTTTGCAAATTATAAATTATTATTATGAAAACTTTTATTACAAACAATCACAAAATTCACTGCACTCGATCGCTTTTTTGATAACTAATTTACAAATTCCAAGAAAAACATGTGATAAAGTAAAAGTCAGTCAATTCTTTTGCAAAATTTAAACAGATATGCTAACTTTGTTATTGTTTTTTTATATTAAAGCAAAAAAAAATACACGTAGCAAAAATTTTGATTTTTAACTTTTGGCCAAAAAAATGGGTAAAATTTCCTATAGTGCAATGGCAAGACTAGTTTAAATTTAGAGATGGTAAAATTAAGCCTTCATTACAAAAAAGCTTTCCGCAAATTGAAATACGATGAATAAAAACAATTCAGATATTAAAGTTAAGTTCTGTATATAAAGCAGAAATCTACATCAACTGACACCACACACAGTGGAACAAACACAAAGAACTCTGATGATGAAGGTGTAGAGGCCTTCGAAAACATGTTTGTCAGAATATTTTATTAAAAACGTGCAAAAAGCAGAGTTGTAAAATAATGAAACTTTCCTCTATCTCTTCCTTCACCACCTGTCGTCTTGTGTATCACTATCCTTTTCCTAAAGAAGGTAACACCTAGTAATAGTAGTAATTCATTGCTTGAGTGTTACTTCTCTTTAAACAAAAATATAGGACAGCCAATATAATGATTTAATGTTTTTCTATGCGATCACTTCTCACAAGTTGCAGAAAGGAGGCACGGATCGCGTAAATCGAGGGTTGTTTTAATTAAGAAATAATATTATAAAATTAAGCACTAACTGATAAAAATCAAAATTTTTTAAATTAAAAATTGTATTATATTATTCTTATCTTTCAGATTCAACCCTGTGTCTTCTGATAACACTTCATTCTACCTCTTAAAATAAATACGCACTTCCAAGCTATGAGCGCACCAAAAATAGTTATAGTTGGGTCGGGCGCATCGGGCATTGCGTGCGCTACAAAATTACTCGATTACGGATTTGAGAATATAGTTATAGTAGAGGCTGAATCACGTATCGGTGGTCGCATACACACAATACCGTTTGCTGATAATGTTATCGATCTCGGCGCCCAGTGGTGTCATGGAGAGAAAGATAATATTGTGTATGAGTTGGCACAGAATCATAATTTGCTCGATTCAACAGGGGATGTATATGAATCATATCAATGTATTCGTTCAAATCGAGACGTTGTACCTGAGAGTATTAGTCAAAGATTGAAAGACATTGTAAATGATAGTTTGGTTACAAGACAGATGGAATTGAGAAATTGCAATGGCTCGTTGGGCAGTTATTTGAATAATAAATTCTATGAGGCCTTAAGGAGGCCGGAGAACTCAGACATTGATATGGCGATAGCAAAAGAGTTTTTCGAAAACTATAAAAAGTTTGAGAATTCTGTGGAAGCTTCAGATACCTTGGATGATGTTTCGGGTCGTGGTTACTTAGAGTATTGGGAATGTGATGGAGATATTCTACTTAATTGGAAGGATAAGGGATATGTGGAGTTTCTCCGTTTATTAATGAAATCGAGAGCAGAGAAAAGCGAGTATGGTATTTTGGAGAAACGTATATTGTTGAATAAGAAGGTCATTACAATTGAATGGAATCGTAATGATTGTTGCGCTCAAATACGTTGTCAAGATGGCGATGTTTTTATAGCAGATCATGTGATATTAACATTATCGTTGGGAGTACTCAAAGAACAACATTTGAAAGTTTTTGATCCTAAATTGCCAGTGGAGAAGCAGAGAGCCATATATGGCTTAGCTTTCGGTACGGTTAATAAAATTTTTATTGAATTTCCTAAAAAATTTTGGCCCGAAAATTGGACTGGCTTTACAATGTTATGGCGTGAAGAGGATTTCGAAGAGATAAGGGGAACTGCTCGTGCCTGGCTTGAAGATGTATTTGGCTTTTATTGTGATCATAATCAAACTCGTGTTTTGAGCGGCTGGATAATTGGAGCTAATGGCCGTTATATGGAAACACTGCCAGAAGATGAGATTTTAGCCGGTTGCATGTACTTGCTTCGGAAATTCTTAGAATGGGAAATACCAGAACCAAGCAATTTTAATGTGTCGCTGTGGTATACCAACGAGAACTTTAGAGGTTCCTACTCATTTCGTTCAATGTATACTGAAGAAGTTGGCACAAGTGCTCGAGAATTGGCACAGCCTTTGTATGTGGTAACTACTCCTCCCGTATTGAATGGAGAGCCCACAATTCAACCACTTTTCAGCCAAAGTCGTTGTGATAAGCCCATTGTGCAATTTGCAGGCGAAGCAACCAGTGATCATTACTTCTCAACCGTACATGGTGCTGTAGAAGCCGGTTGGCGTGAAGCCACCCGTTTAGCTGACTTTTACGGCATGCTAAGAAATTCTAGAAAATTGCACAAGTCAAATTTATAACAATTTTAGGACTTTGAATGTCATTAGATGTGATGTTTTAAACGTTGAATATTAAAATGAAATAAATTTCATTCGAATATTTTATGGTTTAATAACATCAGTACTGACATTTAAAGTCCCGAAATGAAAATTTGAAAACTTAATAAATCATTTATTGTAAAATGTCCTATATTTCTTAAATTAGTTCGCAACAGCATCAAACGACATTAAATTATTTACCATACATCTCATTTTGTATTTTATGCAGAGTGACCAGCTCAGTTATATTTTATTGCCTTTAGATCGATATTGTTTTAAAACAACTCTGTGGTTTTCGTGAATTATCGGATCCGTTTAAAAATTTTTTTCAAAAGACTGGACTAAAACAAGTTAAGATTTCTAACAAACATTTGCATACGGTTCTTAATCTGATAATTTCAAATGTATTTTGTATATTACATGAAAATAGAATAAGTTATATTTACAATTGATCTCAGATGAAAAATTCACAATTGTATATAAGAGACATGAGTTCACTTTTACTTATTGATATCTAACGAACATTTAGATGGTGCAAAATAAACTGTATATCGTATATCTGTATATTGCAATCGCAAGACTTTTGGTTACTTCAAATCGCGAAAGTATCCTGAAGGGAATTGATATATTAAGCCAATTAAACAAACATTAAAATGATTAATAAATGGAAATAAATATGTTTTCATGTTAAACTGCTGATATTAGCAACAATATCTGCCCAAGCAGATAGACATATGTAGGTGCGATGAAGTATTTGGCGGCACAGAAATATGGCGTCATCTAGTTGAATTTTTCTTCGGGTTTTTCTATAAGGATTGAGAAAACTGAACTTAAGCCTGATTAATAATTTATTCCCGATTTATTCTAGTTAAATTAAAATTTAATATGTATGGTAAATCGCAATCAAAACGTGCGAGTTCCAGAATAAGTAGAAACAAATTTGGCTCCCATGCGATGTGAAAATCATACGAGTGTCAGAATATACCTAAATTGTCAAATAACAACGTGTCGGTGCTTTGTTTAACATACCTTTTCACAATGTATGTTTAAAAACTAACAGGGACTTTAACGGCAAGTTTTGTATGGAGAACTGTCAGTTAAATTTCACGTTAACTCTTTGTGAAAAGGGACGTAAATCGAAATTAATCGCCAGGAAGCAAATATTTTTTTGTTTTAACTATTTTTTAGTACTAAATTTTTTTTAAATTTATTTATTTTATTCTTTATTCGCTGTAATTTCAAAATCTTGTAAACTCATGCAAGTGTGGTTTCAATAAAGCACTTTTGTATTGCACTAGTCAAAATTTAAAAATTGGACATGCGCGATTATTTACATATGTAAATCACAGAAGTAATTTGCTTATGATTTATTATTTTTTCATTTTTATTTCTGGTATTTATTTGAAGCACAAACTATTTATTTTTTCATGCAATACCTATTTTAAATTTATATATATATTATACATACATACTTATATATACATATCTGTGGCAATATGGAATAGTAGCTCAAGTAGACTTAAGAAACTTAAGTTTATTTGTGCTGTATTATGTTTCAGTTAGAATTTGCAGGAGTTAAAATGTTACATATGAATAGAAAGAATCACAAGAAAGTAGAATCATGCATTAGAGCCTTATAATCTCGTAGTGAAAGCGTAAAAACTTACGAAATGCCATGCTTTGCTTAAGTCGGCTTAAGCTATTATTCCATATTGCCACAGATATATATACAATGTTCGTATTCTAAGCAGAAACTTATTACTAAATTGGCTTGTTTTATATGAGATAAAATTTTTGTTATAAAAAGTTTTTCTTATACGTATGGATTTATAGAACTACCTATGTACGTACTAGTTCATTATTTGTTTAAAATAATTACGCATTTATCTAAAAAAATAAAGAAATTAAAAATGTTTGCTGAAAAATATGACTTAAAATGGTTCAAAAACATTTATTAAAAAGATTTTTTTGTACAAAATTAAAAATATTAATGAGACATTGAGGGATAGCAACCGAAATACGGCGGTGCAAAATAAGACCCCAGGAAATAAGGCCCCAAAGTGAAAAATTAAAAATGACCCCAAACTAAGGGTTATCTTTCATTATGAAATAAAACCCCAAAGGTATATATTTTAAAAATCCTTAACATGCCAAGTTTTACTTGAAATAAAAATTCAATTACAATAATTGTAATTGAAATACCAAATCATAATGAAATATAATTGCAATTCCTTTCCTGAAAAGGTATTGTGGTACTTTGGCCAATCCAAGGAGGAGATATCAATTAAAAAAATATACATATGTATATTAAAGCACAGAAAAACTTTACTTACTAGCAACATATTTATCATGCATTAAGGAAATAGTTTGCATGGATCTTCTTAGAGCCTGCTCGAATCACGTAACCACAACTACAGCGTTCATATGAAATATATAGTTTTTATATAGCGAAACAAGCTTTCATAACCTGTTTTGGTCTTTTTGGACATTAGTAAACAATTTTATTCAAAACTTATTTGAAAATTGTTTTTATAAAATACAGAATGTATAAATTAAATAATTAATGCCCACGATTGTATCGTCTTGTCTATGGATGAACAGAAGCCGCAGTTGTGATTCTTTAAAACAATTATTGTTTATTGTCTATGCTAGAAGGTTCGTGTATTTGCTTTATGATTTTGTTCTAAAGATTACTTTTAATTCTTTTTGATTATTTATTATTAATCAAAAGTAATCTTTGAAAGTAGTCGGATTATTTTTTTATTACTTGCGATTCTTTTTGATTATTTTTTGTGATATCTAGTAATTCAGATTACTTTACGATTATTAGTAATCGTAATCAATTATTTATCAGAAATTCTTTTAAAGGGAATTATATAATCAGTACAATTCTTTTTTAAATGTAATCTCATTGATTCCTAATCGTAATCGAAATTTAAGAGCTCTGATTGCAATTACATAATTATAATTTTCTTGGTGTGAATATACATATATTAATGCAGTTTCAAATTTATATGGCTTGGATTTGGTATATATTTTTAATTTTGGCCGAACTTTATGGTCGCACAGTATAATGGATTGCTTGAAACCTGAAAATATTTTGATGCTATTTAATAGTATGTACTCTGACTAAGAAAATTATAAAATAATTAAATACAAATTTAATTTTAGCCGAAATTACAGAGCATCAAAGCTGCACTTTGTAAACAAGTTTAATAATTTTTTTTTAAATAAGAAAAATTTGAACGCGCATTAGAGGTCTAAATAAATAAATTATATCGAGTTAAGTATGTATATTTTTTTTTAGTAAATTTTAGTCTAATATGATTTTAACATGGTAACGATATTTTTAATTTAAAATATTAATGGTAATAAGAATACAGTAATAATAAAGGCAATAACAAAACAGAAATAATTTTTTTTCAAAATCACAATTTCGGACAAGCTTAAAAAACGTCTCAATATATTCCGCAAAATTTTTTTTTATATAATTTAGTTACTACAAGTACGTACATATACATATATTAGTGATGTAACAAATGGCAAATTTTGATATTCGCGAATACGAATACGAATATTTGAAACGATATTCGCGAGTACGAATATTACATTTATGTGAAATTCATAGACATAAAATTGGGGTTCTATTTACGCCTGCAAAATGTAATATGAAAAAGAACTTCATACTCCTGTTGGCGTACTTTAAAGTTGGAAAAAACTGCCCAATATTTTAATTAAAATAATTTCTTTAAAATTTTTTATTGCAAACTATAATTTTTAGCCATTTATTTAAATTTCGTTCAGGATTTATGCATTTTTTTATTTAATTTTTTTTTGGAAAAATATTCGTATTCATATTCGCCGAATGGCAATTCGAATACGAATACGAATATTCGTGCACTACTACAACAAAGAAAAAATTATTTCCAAAAACTTTTCAAACAAAAGTTTGTTTGAAATAAAATTTCACTTCATCAGCACCCTAGTCTATCTACTTGGGTAGAGATTCTTACTAACATCAGCTATTTAACTTAAATGTACAATGAACGGAATATGAGAAACGATTGTTGTGTATACAATTGATTTACCTTTGGTAAACACATTTATAAGTATCACTATTAATTTTCTGTTTTTTCCAATTTTTCATTTTTCTATTTAGGTTAGCACGAAATTATTTTACTCTACCTCAGTATGTTTAACTATTCTTACTTATCTTTTTACGATCATCACATTAATTATTTTTACTTATTCGATGTACCATCGGTACATGCATGTAAGTATTATTGTAGTGGTCTATGTTACTTGTTGTTGCATTCTACAGTTTTTACTTGGATTTCCAGCATTCTGAAACTGTGATGGCCAAGTGAACAGTGATTGCCAAGTGAACATATTTTTGTCACGTGCCCATGATGTATTAAGTGAGAAATTTTTAGATATTTTTAATTGAACTGTAGTGAATTTTAATCAGAAATAATTCATAGTTAGGCTCAAGTTCAGTAATTTCAATTCTTATTGAATGAAATATTTTTTTTTTTATTAATTAATGTGAGTTTCTAAAGAAGAGAAGAAAAATTAAACTTAGACTTTAAGCTGGGGGAAATACCGATACTTTTCTGTGCAGCCACGCACTTCATCAGCACCCTAGTCTATCTACTTGGGTAGAGATTCTTATTAACATCAGCTATTTAACTTAAATGTACAATGAACGGAATATGAGAAACGATTGTTGTGTATACAATTGATTTACCTTTGGTAAACACATTTATAAGTATCACTATTATAATAATAATAATTTCGTGCTAACCTAAATAGAAAAATGAAAAATTGGAAAAAACAGAAAATTAATAGTGATACTTATAAATGTGTTTACCAAAGGTAAATCAATTGTATACACAACAATCGTTTCTCATATTCCGTTCATTGTACATTTAAGTTAAATAGCTGATGTTAATAAGAATCTCTACCCAAGTAGATAGACTAAGGTGCTGATGAAGTGCGTGGCTGCACAGAAAAGTATCGGTATTTCCCCCAGCTTAAAGTCTAAGTTTAATTTTTCTTCTCTTCTTTAGAAACTCACATTAATTAATAAAAAAAAAATATTTCATTCAATAAGAATTGAAATTACTGAACTTGAGCCTAACTATGAATTATTTCTGATTAAAATTCACTACAGTTCAATTAAAAATATCTAAAAATTTCTCATAAAATTTTTATTTAGTAAATATTTTTTACTATTCCAGTAAATAGTTTGATCCAATTTTGTTTCAAGCAAAACAAAAAACAATATGGAGTGAAAAATTCTAGTTGATACAATTAATATAAAGTAATACTTGTAACAAAATTTTTAAGAGAACATTTCTGTTCCAACATAGAAATTGCATACTGTACACAGCAGTTATTTATTTTATTTACTTTTTATTTTGATTAAAAAATTTTGTTGAATCAGACAATCTGTTGATTGAAAACATCATTTTTTCCAAACAAATTATTACAAAATCTTGCATTTGAATTTACAAATTCCTTTGTAGGACCTAAATTGAAAAAATTAGTATTTGATTCAGAGAATTTTGTGTTTGAAATGGAAAATTAGTTTTTTCTGTGTAGATATTACGGTATTCATTTAATTGGGTTTTTGCTTTAATCGGTTAATCGCATGATTAATTAATCGAAGTTCTTGCTAATCGGTTAATTTTGGTATTAACCGGTTAACCGATTAATAAAGTTTTTCAATAAATCAAGTGTTTTCAACAAATAAAAGTGCATGAATTATTGATTAACTTTAGTTTATTAGTAAAACCAAAAACACACATAATAACCCTTAAACTAATTCGTTTAACTTTTTTTAGAACATTTCTTGTAATACTATCGATATGTAGTTACTTCTTTTGACAGGTCATCATCTGACTCATAATAACAAAGCTCAGCGACGAATATTCTGCAAAAATCCTTAATCCATAATTAAATCGTTGGCAACAGTGCTATTGGCTTTTATTAAACTATTAAATAAAAACTTGATAATTCCCTCTAGTTAGAGTAGCAGATTCTCTAGTAAAACTCTTTTATAGTCATGTCCAAAGATTTTGAATTTTTACTTAAGTTAGGATCACTGAACATACTTCTTTGTTTGTATGAAAAATAATTTCGAAACACCTTTTGCAAATGAGCCGAAACAAATAATTATTCACACAAAAAATAAGTTGAAATACTAAAAAATATGAAAAAATTTTTTAGGTCGGTTAATCGACTGAAATTAACCGTTTTTACTGTTAACCGAAAAAACCGCTTTTAAATTAACGGATCAGTTAATCGGGTAGTAATTAACCGTTTAACCGATTAACGGTTAACCGATTGAATACCCTAGTAGATATAATAAAAAACATAACTCTATGTGCGCCTAGTTGCAATTTTTTATTTTTTTTTTGCATTTCTTTAGTGTCAACTAATATAAAAATAATTGATTTTTTAATTGTTGAAAAAATATGTAGCAAAATATGTAGCCCGTTCAAATCATAAATATAGAAACAAATTAAGTTCGAAAAATAATAATTAAAATTAACTAAATTATTTTAATTATTTGGTAAAATCATTTTTATTAAAAATACATTGAAATTGATTGTTGAGGGGTTTAGCTGGATCCTATGCGCATTTCACTGTTGTTAATGCAGATCATCATTGAACCTTTACCCAAAGTTTCTTAGAACAACTAGAGTTATTATGTTATAAACTTTAATTTAAACAAATGAGAAACTCAACAAATAACAAATTTGAAACAAGAGCTCAGTAATCAATATGTTTTTATTTTCTTACATTACTACATTGGCGGACTTTTTTTCATCTCTAATTAATTGTAGTTGTAAAATTATGTAAAAAAAATAAATGTAAATAACAACAACAGCTATTCAAGAATAGTGTTACCAAACAAGTATTTTTATTATTTATCGTGAGTATTTATTCCCTCGAAATATTTCCCTTTTCCCTTAAGTTGCAATCGTGAATTATTTCCACGTGAAAAACCCGCATGTTCGAAAAAAATTGGTATCACCGATTTTCATTCCCGTGAGTTTTGCCCCAAAAAATACGTGTATTTTTTTACAAACATTTTGTTTTGGGAATAAAAAAGAAGCAAAATGTAAATAGTTTTCTTGTTGTTTTTTAAAATTGTGTGATTTTATTTTTCAAAGGAGTTAAAATGCATGAATTTGTTAATATTATCGTATACATACATATATGTATACATGCATATATATTTATATTATAGTATATACGGCCAACAATTCTTCATACTTTTCACTTACTCACTTAATTATATAATTAAGAAAATTATAACGTATTAAGTAAAAAATACAATTTGTTCAATTCACAATAGCATGTTCGACTCGCAACAGATGCTTATTTTATTCCCTAACAATTCCCATGAATTTATTCCCTTGAGATTCGCAATAAGGGTGAATAATTAGTGTTTTTATTGGGAATTGTTAAAATTTAAGTTTAACATTTATTAACGCACTAATAATCACAAATTATTATTTTACTTATTTAGTAAAATAATTATCATTAAAAATACATTGGCATTTCTTGTGTGCCAAGTGTTCAAAAAAAAGTAACAACTAATTACTAATGAAAAACTGTTTGATTTAGACATTTATTTATTGATTTAATTTTTGCAATCATGTTGGTTTCTATAAAATTGTCTATTAATTATGTATAAAACTGTTTAACTTAATAAATACGTGTCTGAATAAAAAAATTTTCATTAGTAAATAGTGGTTACGCTTTTTTTTACATACGTGTGGCACATGGCACACAGATGTAAACCCGGCCAATGTTATTTTCCTTGTGTTGATGAAACAAAATGAGATAGGAAATTTTTTTAAAGATGTTGAAAGATGTTGGTTTTTAGTACTGCGAAAATGTTATGGGAAGGTGTTAACATTTTCGCAAATGATGGTAGATGTGAGATGTGCGTCAGTGTAAAAAGCCTATAAGGGTGAAGATTTCATTAAGGAACTGTTCGTCATAATCGTAAGCAACTGTAGTATTTTATTATTTTAGAAAGTCCGTGACCTTGGACATTTAGAAATTTATTTAATATTTATATTTCAAAAGTTATTGCCCTGATAAGTAATCCACCATCTGCATATTTTAGCTATTTGAACAAATATTTATAACAATATTAAACATTTTCTAGAATTATAAAAATACCGAAGTATATTTATTTGACATGTATGGCCTGTTTCACAATAAACAATGAAAGCTTTTGAGTGAAAATTTATATTGAAAACAACAATAAAATATGAAAATTTCTTTTTGTTTTCAATATACATAAATTGTAAGTCGAAAGTTTTCTTTCATTATTGTGAAACAGGCCATTAGTCCTTAATGTATTAGGAATTTATGTTTGCTTGTTGGTTAAGCAATGTTAAAATGTTTGAATTTCATGCACTGAAACTTGTTCAATAAACAACAATCAAACTTTTTAAAATTTGTAAATTAATCAGCATTATTATGATTCTCGTATTCGAGCTCTAAGCTTCTCGTTTTTACACTATGGCATTACGTTTCTCAAAAGTCATAAAAATTCGTCGCTGTTAACAATTCTTTCACAATTTTTGTACTACCATTCTCGAAATCAAATGTCAAAGGTGGGAAAACTAATCGTTTATTTTATTTCATTCGACAAAAAAGAAAACAGAATTTACAAGTTATTAAATGATCAAAAGAGTAAGGATTTTTGTTAATAAACTTTATAGAAACTGCTTCTATATAATGAAAATAATCTTAAGCCTAGTTCACACGATGGGTACAATGTACCGATTGTCGTCGGCTCACTGAATAAAGCCATCTTGTAGGGGCCTGAATGTATGAAAGTGAGGGCGGACTATAATTATAATTAAAAGAACTTCTTCATAACAAAACAGCATAACGCGCTATGGGTGGAGGTTGAAACTAGGAATGATACGCCATTTTGCCGATCCGATACCGATACTCAAAAAGAAACATCGACGATACCGATTCCGATACCGATACGAATATTGAAACTGAACTTAAGTTAAAAATTTTAATTAATTTTAACTTAAGACTAACAAAACTTTTTATTATACAAAATTATAGTGTAAGAGATTATTAATATTTGCAATTGATATTTGATTTCATTCTCAAATTAACAAAAAACAAATTATTTATTTTAATACATACATAACTTAGCATTGAGAGAACATTTCACTACTATGGTGCAAAGCAAAAGAAAAGAAACGTTTAATTTTTCTGTTTAGACTTTATGTTCTCCTTTTAATATGTTATTTCTCTTAGTTTTTATGCAAAAAATATCGTTGAAAATTGAGTTGTTTGTTCAAAACAGCTCTAAAAAAATTTAAGAAGTATCGCCGTATCGACAGTAAAATATCACCGATATCGATATATTTTCAAATCAGAAATAACACATATGTATATATCGGAATCGGTGTAGGTATTCGTTACATCCCTAGTTCAAACAACCCATATACATACATACATATGTATGTATGTATCTACTATATATTGACACCGATAAATAGATACTCATCCTCATCATCAGAGGATGAAAATAAGGCACAACTCAACGCTTTAATTTAATTTCATTTAATTTAAATAATTATCACAAAAAATTCAACTTTTTCATTTTTGTTAGTACCAATTTATTTTTATTGTTATTATTTTTGATAGTTCGCAATAGACTGTTTCATAATATTTAATCAATTTTAACATTTTGTGTCACTCTCTTCTTTTTATTCTGTTACAAATTTATTGCAGTCGAAAATTTTACGTAGTACCAGAAGCAAATTCGAGAACCAATAAAGCAATGGTCGAAAAACATTTTCGAGAACCGTAGTAATTCTGGGGGTCTACTCTGTAATTCGATTCGAAAGAAAATGCTGTATGCTTATAACATGTAAATTCGAAAGTTTTTCTTTCGACTTGAATTACAGAGTAGACCCCCTTAATACTAAAATCTTCTTTAATTTTTTCCAATACTTGTTAATTTCAGTAAACATAATCATATATTAAATAAATAAAACAATAAAAAATAGTTTCATTCACAAATCTCAAATAAAAAACCCTTAAAAATCAACAAAACAGAGAGGTACCGTAAAAATATCTGATAATATGAAGGAAACTCTCCGTTTTTTAATAAAAAAAAAAATAAAATAGAACAAGGTATAGAATTTTTGGGGTTATGGCGAATGAGGTAGTTCACACGTGAATAATTTTTAAGCCGCCCAATTTTTGTTCTTTTCCAAATTACACCAGACTAATTCATCTGGCATAAAATGTATACGTATACACAGCTTTGTGTGGATTAGTTTTTTTTTGTATTCATTTCACAATTTGCTGTTGTGTGTATTGGTTTTGTGCTGCTAATGCGGGGTTGTAGCTGGTTGAAAAATTGTGCGAATCACAAAACCATTCTCTTTACCGAATTTACATACAAACTGCCATGTTATGCCAGCATATTTATGCCCGTGTAATTCACCTATGTATAATCAAATACAATGTTGCCCATTAGGTTGGTTCGAACAGCTGTTTTGTATGGTTATGGTTATTTCATGTCTGAATTTTTTGATTGCCTACGTAGACGTTTGTAATGAGCCAAAGCGCGATATACAAACTCAAATAAATTGACAGTTGTTACATTTTTAATTAAAATGGTCTACAGTCGCCATCTTCAAACAGGCTGTTAGTTATAAAAACTATAAATAAATGTATAGCTCGATTGTGGATGGCAACCAAACTGTAGATGCGTTGCTAGTTGCCAAAAGGGTAATACGGAATGCAACTGGCAACTAACAGGTGTTAATTTTAGTTGCCATGTAGGCAAACACAAATTTGTAGTTGCTGTACAGTTTTTGTAAAGAATCAAAATTAAATTAAGTCAACTAACTTTAATTAGGAAGGCAAAAATATGCATTAAGCCTAAAAAAGACATTGTATAATATAATTTTATATAATTATATAATTATATAATAATTATATAATTTATAATTTCATTGATCTTGAGGTCTTTTTTTATAAAGTTAAAAATATTTCGACCCGGCTTTTGTGTGCCTGTTAATTTTCACCTGAATTTTATAAAAAGAAATACCTCACAAGCTTAATAAAATAATTAGGGCCTAATTCATAAAAAATATTTTGGTTTTATAAAAGGTTTATTAATCAAATTTCCATAAAAAATTTGTTGTATTAAGCTCTTATAAAACAGAAATATTTTTTATGAATAAGGCAGTTAATATCTAATAAGAAAAGGTCAAGGAAAATTTGCAAAAAAGAAATTGTTAGTCAAAAATTATTCCAACCAATTACACTCACAGTAAAGGCGGAAATTGTAAAGGACGTGAATCGCCCCTTAATGTGATGTTAATGTTAATGTCGTTAAGTTATATGGCACTTCACCTGCCTGAAATCTAACAGATCTTTATAAAACTATTTGTCGTTTATACTAGATTTTTACATTTATCAAGATTTAGTATCCAAAATCTATAGCTGTCTCACTAAGTTCTACTAGATTTTAGATTTTAAGTAGATTTCGACAAAATATGAAAAATCTACTAGAAATCTCTATTAGATTTTGGTCAGATGTAAATGCAGTTTTTGCAATCTCGTAAATTGAATTTGTTTTTTAAACATGCACACATACTAGTGATGTAACGAAAGTCAATTTTTGATATTCGCGAATACGAATATGAATATTATATTCAATATGAAATATTAAAAAATTGTTATGTAAAAGGACTTCACACTCTTGTTGGTATACTTTAAAGTTAATAAAAAGTACCCAAAATTTTAATTATCGTCATTAAAGGGCCACTCAGACTATAATACAAGTATTAATACTTTTGACGAAAATGCATCCTTGGTCTTATATTTGTTTCAAAAATTTAAAAAAAACAATAACAACTCAACATGTCAGAGCTGAATTTTCCACAAAAGTATTAATACTGGTATAATAGTCTGAACGGGGCTTAAATAATATTTCAAAATGATGCAAAGCACAAATTTCTATAAAAAATTAATGTATTTGTACAAAAATGAAGTGAATTGAAAATGTACTGAGTATCTTTTGACTTTTTCACCAGTACTACTCTACAATTATCCCCGATATAATACTTTGTGCTATAGACATTTAGCACGTGCTTGTCGTTGAAAATCTACTAGTAACTCTAAAGCAATTGACTAGGTAGTGAATTCATAGTTTTTATGGGAACATGGAGACATACCAAGCAGACATTTAGTGGTACATTTCTATACCTTACGTACATACAAAATTAATATATGTCGACAAGTTGTTGCAAAGTCCACCAGAAATACACCACATCTGTTTTCATTATTTCTTTTATACTGACTGAAATTTTAGACAATGTAACTAATACTAGAATTTTTGTGTTGACATAGAGACACTTGGCCCCAGTCTGACTGCAGGGCTATGACAGCATTTATTATTGGTTTAGTATGATACATGGCACGAGAATCTTATATATAAATATGGCACACATTTTTTTGTCGTACACTTTTAAGTATCTTATCGTCCACGAACACTGGTAAAAGATACATACATGGTTTAAGAGGTATTTTTGTGTATAAATACACAATATATATATATTTTTTTTAATTATTAGCATAATAGTGCTAAATAAGCGTTTTAAATTTGCATGAAAAAAACAACATTCTGTTTGATTTTTTTGTACACACATGTAGACACATATTTACATACGTTCGAGTGGTCGAATTAAGAGCACCGGGCGATCCTAGTTCATTTAAAACACAAGACGTATTTACATTTCAAGACTGTTTGCGCAGGTCTCTAATACGTATGTACATATATGCATTGATAATAAGCTCCAGCACAATATAAGACACATCTACAATCTAATTTATTACGAAGTCGGTTATGAGGTTATAAGGTAACAAAGAGCTATTTTTATGGTCCCAAGAGTTCAATTTTATACCTTGAATATATTTTATAACGAATTATCGCAATTATAATACTGCAAGTACTTCAAAATGACATAGAAAAATACAGAGACAATCCACCTTAATTTTGGGCCGTAAAACACACACCCCGTTTTAAAATATTATGTCAAAATCAAGAGATATTCAATGTTTAATTTTTATTGTCACGCAAGCTATTTACAATACTCATATACTATATATGGAAAAGGTTTCGAAAAGACTTTTGAAATAACGTTATTTATTGTTTATTTATCGATAATTATGGTCAGTCCCACGATTTCGACAACGTTCGACTTGTCGCACACTTACATTTGAAACAACAACAAAATATTTAAATTTTTTTTTGTCGACAAGTCGCATGTTGTCGACATCGTGGGATTGGCCCTTAACTCTAACCATGATAGCCGTATATTTTCAGGTGGATACAGTTCAATTACTTTCGGTTTGTGGAACTATTTACGTACCTTTTCACAATGTATGGTTAAAAGATAACAGGGACTTTAACGGCAAGTTTTGTATGAAGAACTGTCAGTTAAAGTTCACGTTAACTCTTAACCATACATTGTGAAAAGGTACGTTAGTCTAATTTGATCAATTACACAGTACAACAATATAGAGGTTTTTTGAGCTACTTAAATAAAAACAGCTTATTCTTATGTATTTTTATCACCTAACTACGATGACGTAGTTTTAGTTTTTCCTTATCAACTCTACTTTCACAGACATAGTGACATTTATCATTTGCTTAATTTAGAAAATTTTTCGCTTTATTATTTTATTATTATTATTATGGAGTAGAATCACATTGATGGGAGTATGAAGATATCTTACTGTTATCGCAAGGATGTTAAAAAACGAGAGTTTAGTCGTTAAGATTATTTATACATGTATATGCATTTTTGTCCTTGAATTATGAAAATGGCTTATTATATTCCTAGCCCCTCTACTTTCAGAGATATTGTGCATTACATTAAAAAAATATTTCTTTTCTTACACCACTGTCCGTTAGGTCGTGCTCAAATTTTTTGGGTAGTCATGACACTAAAATATTCGAAAAATGTTGAATGGAACAAAGTGAGATAGGAGCATCTTTTGAAGTTATTGAACATTCAGCCCTTTATAATTTTTATGAGAATATCTTATCCTCTTGGTGAATCCATGAAAGATCCCGAAATTTTTTGAGATTCAGGAATTTTTCGGGACTCTGGGTTTTTTGAGTAAGTGAAAGATTATCAGAGTAAAGTTTGCAAGCCCAAAAAATTTACAAAAAGGACTTATACAGCTATACACAAAATAATAACGGAGAAATATCTGTTTTAGGTATATGTTTCTCATTTAAATGAAAAACAAGTTGTTGAAGATGTGGTCTACACAAATAAATTAATAAAAACAAAAATTAAAAAACCCCCCAATATATCTAGAGAAGATGTGATATCTTCTAAACGCCTGGACCGATTTCAAACATAGCTAAGAACTCTCTCGATCAAGTCATCTTTCAAACAGAAAAAACTAAGCCAAATCGGCTCCCCCGTTTGGCCTGTACGTGGACACGGACAGACACACAGATACACAGAGACACACCACAAACTTATAACATCCCTTAGTCGGGGGTTAAAAATTACAAAATTCATAAAATTTGAAAAAATTCGTTAATAGTGAAAGCACATGAAGTAATTTTTAAAATCGATTTTAGGATAACAAACACGTAACATGTTAAAAGAATTGTATTAAAGAATACGAATGTTATTGATATTTATAATTTGATTACAGAATTCAGCGAAGTTCGGACAGTTTGTTTCAGCATTTTAACAAAATCTTTTAATTGTAAAGAAAATACGAGTATTTTATATGTATGTATGTACATATTAACATATTGTGTTTGACTTTATCGACAACTAAACAAACTGAGTTGATCTGAATGAGTTGACGTTAATACCTTTGTTATTTAATATATTATTATTAAAGCAGTTGAAAAAATTTGATAATTATCATCAAATAGATTGCAATTAATGAAGAAAAGGAGAAAAAACATGATTTGAAAACACATTTTCATTGACACTATTAACAGGATGAAGCAATCAAATATAAAAGATCAATATTGTGTTGCTATCTATTGGGGAAAGTCATGATGAACTTATTTTTATAAAACAAACAAAACTTAGTAAAAATTCCCGGATGAAACCCTGGATTTTCAGGATTGGCATTCCTAATGCATATGCATCTTTAGTTTATATAGCTTTGCTATTTATTTCGCGATACAGGAGTTAGGACGTGATTTTCGTAACAAAAATAATCGACACTATACAGTTATAAATTTATTTTTGTTTTGATTTCTTTGTACTTAAAAACAGAGTGGTTTGATTTTGTTTTGTTGAGTTCTCTGAAGTGGGTGGAACAATAACAAAACAAAAACAATGAGAACGATTGCCCAATTTGTTTTTGTTTTCTTTTTGCGCATGGGCACAAACCATAATGCACAGCCAATTGGCTGTAACCCAGCTAACAGCCACCACCGGCCACAAATAATACATTAGCTTAATTGTACGCAGGGTCACCGAAGACATTTTTTTATAAAAACATATTTGTCTATTTCTTTTGTTATTAAACAAAACATTCTATCGTGTATTTTTATAAAATAAGTGGAAAAAAAACTTCATAAATTTTCTCGAGAACACATATTTGTTCCATACGCAACAAAATTTACTGCTTTCCAGAAGCGTTTTTGTAAGGGAGACAATGTTATGGAATCACTTGCTGTTGCGCATGAATAAAGCATTTTTTTGTTCGAGATGAGCCACCTATAAGCAATACATTTAGCCATTATTTTTTTGCCTTGCTAAAGTGGTTCACAGAAATAATAATATATAATTTTCGTATGATCCCGCATTACGTTAGTGCTTTTCAGAAGCATTTTTTAAGCTTTTGTTATCAAGTAAGCAATACATTGCTTCCCTCACTTGCAAGTGCTTCCAAATCAGATTTTTTCTGGGTATTTACCTGATGATATGAATATATTGACATATATTTGACATATGTATCTATGTATTTATTAAATTTATTAATGTATTTATTGGTACACATTCTACAAAGTAAATTTGCAGAATATGGTTGCACAAAAATGGACGGGTGACTAAGACCATATGTCCAGGATGTTGTTAACAGTATTATTAAAAATGTTTTTGTGACTGACTTTACATGACCTATGCCTTCGCATGGGAATTAGCAAAGTGGTTCTTAAGGAAATTCCACAAAAGAACCGCAAGACTATACGGTAATCCGTGGCAGATCAGTCAGCCCTTATGTATGTATATATATTTTTTGCATATAATTGCTTCGCGCCAGAATTGTCAATCAGCTCTTGTGTATATATTACTGGATTTTAAAATATTTCGTTTCGCGTACTTTTATATGCAAACTTTTTTATTGAGAGAAATTTCTTTAAATTACTCAGAATTTACTCAGTTACTGGATTTTACTGGAAAAGTACTCAAACGCACCTATTATCTTATAGTAAAAATATCAACAGTTTGGTTTCAATTTGTTGTGATACATTTATTGGCAATGAATGAGAACATTGTTTCATAGATTTAATTCGATTAATACACGATACATAAAACGTAATATTAAATCGATATTAACATTAATTGTACATAAAGTAATTGTTTCAGGTGGAGTTTGCATATAAAGTTTTTGCAAGTTATAATATTATCTAATGCTGTTTTATTTTCTGCGTTGAGGCATAATTGACCTTGACTTCTTTGGATCTGTTTTTACCTTGTTAAAATATTTTTTCTTTGGATTTGGTTGAAGTTTACGGCTACTCAATTACTTCACGTGGTTTTAGTGCAACTTTCTGTGAAAATATTGATATTGATGACGTCATTTGGTGCTTTATATAAGGCATAGTAAGCTGCAATCCTAAAGTTTCTAAAAAGTGTCGATGTTTTGCAAAACAGTTTATTTCCAGCCGCTAGTAGCCGATGTAGCTATCACAAAAGCATTGTTAGCTTATACATATATCTAGCATGTTACTAACCACCACTTGACAACATTGATTACTTTTTCTTTTGCAAGTAAAACATGATCTAAGTTTGTACAGCAAATATACCACTCCCTTTTATTTATTGTAATCTAATCATATTTGCAGTTTTTTGTCTTCGCGATTACTAACTTCAATGCAAAGTACTAAGGAGATTCGCAGACTTTTTTTTATCGGAATATACATATGTAAGGAGGGTACGTAGTAGTAGTATCTTTGGTAAAACAATAATAATGATAAACACACATTTATATTTTTATGTATCGTTTGAACTAAAGTGATTTTTGATCTCAGTATTTTTTGATCTAACCGATAAGATGTAAAGAAATTATCGGCAGTCACGTTAGACTTTCTAAATCGTCTGATAGTGTATGCAGGATAACTTCTATTCCACTATCTTTAATTATTCTACAAGACATACCAAACACAACACTTCCAAACCGTAACACGGGTCAAATTTGACCCGAAGAACTTTAGTGTAAAAAACTTCATAACATTTTTTTTTGGAAAGTTTATATATCCGCAAACCTTCTCTATCTGTTAAAATATAAAACTAAATAAAAGTCAGAAAACATCACATAGACCAATCACAAATTCTCAGAAAAATTCAAAATTTTTTCCTAAAATTTGTCAAAATTTACCGAAAGACCCTATGAAGGTTAAAGTAAAAAGGAAGTTATTTAAAAAAAAAAACATTTTTTTCCAATATTTTTAATATACATATGTACAATGTACATGCATATATGTACATACATATATGTAGATACGTATTAAAATTTAACGAAAATCAAACAAAACATATATACATAGATCAAAAAAAATAAAAAAATAAATTAAAAGGAATAAGAAGTAAAGAAATTATTTTATCATTACTTAAACTATTGCAGTTATCTAAAAAGTATTAATTTAAGATACGTCTCCTCCTGACCTTAATTAAAATTACTTGTAACTTGATGTTATAACTAAGTTGAATAAACAATTGCACTAACCATAATGTTATAACTTGAAAAAGGCATAAACTTTAGCAATAAATTGAAATTAATGTTAAAGTGAGTAATTTCATGTTAGGTGGAGGCCGCAAGTAGGGAGAATCAAACTATTTAACGTCACCGTTTATTTAAGAGTAAAGAGCAGGAACAGTCCAATAGTCATCAAATTGAGCCGCTGCCAAATTTGTGCAAGTGTCAAAGCCGTTGGTACATAATAATTGTATTTTTCATGCAATTTGCTTTTACTAGTTACAAACTGACATCTTATGTTGAAACAAATGCTAAACTAATTGAAGTATTTCCACATTTACATATATACATATGTAATGATGACCATTACTATAAAGGTGTACAAGTAATTTTGAATGTTGCATTTTTTTATTTTATTTTTTACTTTTGTAGTAGCGTAGTATAGCTATCGAAAAAAATAACGATAGTCCACTTAAAATAAAACTATCGATAGTACCATCGATAGTTTTGCAGCTCTAATAAAGAACCACAAATCAAAATTATTAAAGTGATTGTTGTTTTTTATAAACCAGTTGTACAAATCTCTAACGCCCGCAACAATTTCTTTTGCAATAAAGTCTTTTTGAAGAATATAAAATACCATTTTGCTTGTTTTTATCCTACCTACTCTCGTTATTTGGTCAGTATCAAGAGTTTTTTGCCACTACTCAGCATCTGAAATTTTTTGAGTTGTGACTCTTTATGATTTAGTGTGCGATATGTATGTATGTATGTTGGCATGTGTGTACATTAGAGTGGGTCAATTTTTTTCTCGAACAAGCGGTTGTCAAAATCGTAATTTACGTCAAATTCTAAGAAGGTTTGCCTAAGAAACCATAGGTCTAAAATTAAAATTGAACTTCCCTTTTTAACGAGAAACTTTTCCTTGAGTATTTTATATATTTTTTTAATTTGCTAAAATTTTATTGAGTTTTCTCAGAAACTTGACAAAAGCGACTATGGGTATGCTCGTAAAAGCATTTATAGTGCTCGTATGCAGCATCATGAACATCTAACGGTCAAAAATGCATAACTTGGCAGCACTGTTTAGAGCCAAACGTTTTTAATGCATTTAATCTCGGCATACCTGCTGCAAATCTCTGCAAATGGCGCAGTAATGAGAAAAATTAAAAAAAGGTCCAGAAAACCCAATTTTTTGGGTTAAATTCGATTTTAGTTACCTCTAAACCTCTTCCGAAAAATCTGAAAAAATCACAAAAATACTTCATCTTCAGCTTTCAAAATATGCTGGGGCAAAAGAAAAATTTTTTTTGGGACCCACTAATAATCACGCATACGCAGTAAAACCTTGCAAAAATGCCGCATTTATGCATGAATTTGCTGAATTTACGAACGTACCCTATGTTTCCGCTTGTTCGAAAGGAAATTTCATTAGCTTTCGAAAGCTGTTTAGACAACTAAACAATTCTGTTGTTTAGGTTAATATAAAAATAAAAAACTTTTAATGAAAATTTATATTAAATCATTGAAAAAAGTAAAGCTCATGAAATTTCCTTTCGAACAAGCCGAAACATAAACACTTTTGTCAAATTTCCTAGAAGACTCAACAATATATTAGCAAATTATAAACAAATATACATATATAAAATACTTGAGGAAAAGTTTGTCGTTAAAAATGGGAAGCTCGATTTTGATTTTAGACCCATGGTTCCTTGAGCAAATCTTCTTGGAATTCGTCATAGATTACGATTTTGACAACCGCTTGGTGAATTTTTTTACTCCATACAAATTGACCCACTCTAGTGTACATACATATTTATGTATATAAGCCATTCCTTTAGAAATACTAATTATATTGGTTGTATCAATTAATTATTTATATATAGTCACAATTAAAATTTTCTGTTGCAATAATCATTTCATTCTAAAAATTCAAATATCGATAATAAAAAATCGGTGCTTACAAAGGCTATATTCGTTCATTACAACAGAATTGTGAGTTAGTTATTGGAACCGACAAAATTCGATTGGCTACAAATTCGGTTATCACAACAAATCTGTTTTGTCTGTGTAAGAATGAGCTTAAGCTTTTCGACATGTACGCTTTTGAGTTTGCATAACTCTACTTGCCTGGTGTTGGTATGAATACAACTCTTGCTTCTCTCCAGGCCATTGGTGTGTGTGCATATTTCAGATAGGTGATACAAATATTATCCAAACTTCTTCAATTAGATCAATGGTTTTCTGAAGGAGATCCGAAAAATGCCATCGGGGTGAGCTGTTTTAAACGGCGAAAAGCATTAATATCAAATTGAATGATGATAATTTTATTTGTAGTGGCAATGCTTACGTAGGGCTTCGTCTGTTCCGTATTCTCCACAGCTGCTGTCTGGAAGTGTGCCTTCATGAGTATAATGGTTACCCCATCGTTTCCTCACTTCAACAATACGATGGGAAAATATCATTTTGGAGACTTCGCTAACGCTGTCTACCTGTTTACAGAAAAGCATCGACGATTCGTAGTTAGCCTCCCTTATCTTCCTGTTGTATATTCTGAGTTTAATTTTATATTCATCACAGCATACTTCAAGTTTTTTTCCGTCTCTATTCTATTGAAGAGCCTTCTGGTTTTTCTTCTAAGATTTATCCGATGTCCTGTCATCAAAGGCTTTTCTTTCGAACTGTTCCTATTATTAAGTGCACATCTTTCCTCAAAGCTTTCTCTAAGGTTAGTACTCAGACTTTTCACTTCCGAATGTATAAGCTCTACACTGTAAGTTAGTGCTGACTAGTTTTCAATTTTGTGTTATAGACTTAACCTAAATTTTTACTAGACAGCTTTGGACCTATTTTTGAAGGTCATGAAGTGGTCTATTGTTAAGGAAATGCAGCGATGGCTCGAGAAGGAATGAAAGTCCAACACGTGCCTATCGCCAATCTTATCTATTAAGTTTTCTGAACATAAAGTAATATATATAATACCTTCCCTTATCCTGTTAGTAAATGTTGGTTTATTTCCAGTGTTTAGAGTGAAAAGGTAATTTTCATTAACGCATTCAAATAATGAATTACCACTTTTGTTACTATTGAATGTGCCCCAAGAGAGATAATGAGAGTTGGTGTAACGGCCTATTAATATATTCCTATTTTTATTCCTGGTAGATGAAATGGTGCGCCCTAAGTCCGACCTTGGCGGAAGTATAATGGTATCTGAAGGGAGATACACTGATGTCAAAAACACATTCAGGCTACCGTTTATTTGTGTCTGGTGTTGATACTTCTGGGAGGGGGCGAATTATTCTCGGGCACACTGCAGTAAAATTAAATTTTATGTAAAAATAAATTTTTACTGATTACTGGAAAAAATTTCAGTAAGCATTAAAATGTTTTTCCAGTAACCAGCAAAAATTTACTGGATACTGAAATTTTTTCCAGTAACCAGTACATTTTTATTGGATACTGAAATTTTTTAAAAGCAAAAAAATTTCAATATGCGGTAAAAATTTACATACCCATGTATGGTATGCATGCTCTGGGTCTAATACGACCGACCTAAAGCAGCACAAAGGGATGCGAGTAAGTTCCAATAAGTTCAACTTAGTAAGAAGTAGATTATATGTAGTTGACTTAATAAAAGCTTTTCTAAAGTCAGTGTAAATAATGTCAAAGTATTTTTTCAACATTTTGGAAAGTTTTAACGTGAGGAATTTTTGTTTTTTATTGGTTGAGCAACGTCTTTCGTTTCTGCATAAGAAACTCTGTCAGTATTTTTCAACCAAAACATTTTTATTAAAGGCTAAAAAACTCATTATGTTTCTAGAAAAGCTTCTAAAGTATTAATTGGAGTTCGGTATAACTTCGTTTTACTATAAAAATAACACTTGGCAAATTGAGCTAACAAAAGCAGAACCTGGTTATCAGTTTGACACGACCCAGTATTTAAATATAAAAAAACTATAATTATTTTTGTGTTGATAAGAACAGCTAAATACAGAAATATATTTCAGCACTAGACTAGACTAGATTTCGAAATACATACATATATATGTACGTACATATATATATATATATATATATATATATATATATATAAAGTATATATGTATACATATATGTACATACATATATTACAACTTATCGCAACTAATATGTGTATACGAGAAAATCTCTGTGTGTGCCCGTTGCAGTCCGAGTATTTCGTAAAGCGGCCCATATATTATACAATATTATGATATATATTATTCATCACATTATTTTCATTTTGCACTTAACTATGCAATAAGTGGCACAATATAATATGGCACAACTTTCTCACAATAAAGAGTAACCTGTAACCATCCATCTAAACCAAAAGTATTTTAATTTTGCCAATAGATTGTGTCACCTCCATATATGACATACACATTAGCGATAGTATTGCACAATACGACAAATTCTACAATTATATTATAAATGTGTGGACCAATTAATGCATTTTGGTGGCCGCTCCCAGGAATACCATTTGATAACTTATTGTTATTTAATAGATTTATTATGACAAGCAGAGTGACCATTTTAGCATTTTTGCAGCTAAATTTATCATTTATTTTGATGATTTAGGTGCAAAATTTTCGATTTAGCAGTTAGCATTTTTCAATTATTTATTTAGCATTTTCTAGCATTTTTTCATAATATAATCTTCATAACTTTTAACAATTTCGGTTATACGTAGAAAAGGATGACTTCCAAAACGTCATAACACAGGAGAACAAAACATACACAATGCATACCCTTTCAAAACGTCCTTGACAAGTATTAAGCACACCGCAAACAATCAATCAACGCATCGGTTGCAAGGTTGGTGCTCATGGTTACAATTTTTCTACTTTGGATCTGTGCACGTAATAAATACCGTATCCGAAGACTATACAAACTTTGTACTTTTTACGTAAAAAGAAAATAGACAAAAGCCTTAGAAATTAAAAAAAAACCCAATTTTAAACGTTTTTTATAAATGAAACGTAAGTGGAAAAAAGCTTCTTCTAGAAGAACCGTCCATGAATTAATACAGGGTGGCCCAGAAAGACCGAAGTGGTGTAAATTCCTTATAACTTTTTATTTAAGACATATTTTTTTAATTTTTTGTTTTTTAAATACAGTAAATTTATAGGGAATATTTTTAGATTAGTTGTTAAAAATGATATCCTGCAAGTGGAGGCCATTTTCTGCTTCGCACAAATGATCTCTTTTCAACACATTTTCCATGACCTTTCGCAAAACTTCCGGTGTTATGTTGTTAATTTCGTCTGGAATATTGATTTTTAATTCCTCAATAGTCCTAGGCTTATTAACATAAACTTTCCCTTTTAAATAACTCCAAAGGAAACAGTCTGGAGCGGTTAAATCCGGGGAACGCGGAGGCCAATTAAAATTGCTTCTACGCGAATTTATTCTTTCCCCAAAGATGTCGCGTAAAATAGCCATTGTGGCCCTCGGAGTGTGCGCTGTGGCTCCATCCTGTTGGAACCATATTTGCGGATGGTATTCCACGGCTGGCCTTACAAAATTTTCCAATATGGCCCGATATCGATCACCATTGATGGAAATGGCGACATCTCTTTCATTTTCCAAAAAATATGGACCAATGATCCTTTCTGAAGAAACACCGCACCAAACAGTACACTTAACTGGGTGTAATTGTCGTTGATGAAGTACTCTCGGGTTTTCCTTAGCCCATATCCTAAAGTTTTGCTTGTTAACAAACCCATTTAATTGGAAATGGGCTTCGTCACTCACAAATAAGTTATGAATAATGGAAATGGAAAGAGCACATTTGTGCGAAGCAGAAAATGGCCACCACTTGCGGGATACAATTTTTAATAACTAATCTAAAAATATTCCCTATAAATTTACTGTATTTAAAAAACAAAAAATTAAAAAAATATGTCTTAAATAAAAAGTTATAAGGAATTCACACCACTTCGGTCTTTCTGGGCCACCCTGTACTTTTGGTTTGCTTTGGACACTTTTTCGGCATTATGTATAGTGAAAAACTGGTATGCAGCAAAAATTACTGCTTCCCAAAAGCGTATTTTTAAGGGAGATAATGTTACAGAATCACTTGCTGTTGCGCATGAATAAGACATTTTTTGTTCGAGATGAGCCAGATAGAATGTATTGATTTAGCGTCCAAAACGCCATGAAATTTTTTGCCTTATTTAAGTGCTTCACAGAAGTAATAATATTTAATTTTTGTGAGATCCCGCCGTAGTGCTTCCAAAACAAAATGTGACGAAAACGAGTTGCTCCATTCAATTTATCATTAAAAATTGACGCATAATGTAGTTTTCACCTATTATTAAATCCTTGCGTGATTTTTAATGTAATAAAATTATAGGCCAAAAATTGTTAAGCAAATGCTTCATTGTGTTCAAGAAAAAACTTGTAATATAAAAAAATTTTGTTTCATTGAAAGGAAATAAATATAAGTAAGGCAATCAATGTAAGCAAAAATTAAAAAAAAATAACAACTTAAAAAAAACAATTTGATTAAAAAAAGTACATATTAAATTTTAGCATTAAGTTTTAGTACTTTAATTATTTCTTAGCATTTTTTAGCTTTATTTTGAAGCTATTTAATACGCAAATTTTTTTTGGATCTGGTCACACTGATGACAAGTTCTATTTTTTCATTATATGTATAAACAAGAGTTATGAATTTGAGTTAATATAAAAGTTTTAGAAGAATTTATCACATATTTTCATATAATGTAGGTATTATTTTCAGCAAGTGTCACAGTTTAAAATAATACAAAATACGAGTAATAAACCAAAAAGTTTAAAAAAATTAATAAATTTATTTAAAAAAAATAGGTAAATAAATATGTAAGTTTTCTAATGAAATTTACTTATTGTACTAACAATTTTCGAGTTAATACCATCTTGTTGATCAAGTGCAATATGTATTGGTTATTACCAGAGAAACCAGATATATTCTATAAAAAGTGTTTTATGCGCATTCAATATGCACTAAAAACTTGAAAAGATGAACTCCAAATTCAAAAAACATCCCCTTAAATTTTGACTGCATTTTGGTGGTGGTAAATTTTACCCTGACTTCAACTTTTTCTAAACTACTTTTTCTAAAAGAACTCAGTGGTTGAGCAATAACAGAATTATTTAAAAAAAGTTAAAGTCGGAGTAAAATTTACCAACACGTTCACAGTTCAAGGTTAATGTTATATCGAAGTCAGCTAAATCGACAGCTTTCGACCTAAAATAAAAATCTATGCCCTGAAAATGTTTATATAACTAAAGTCTAAAATGTAAAATAACGCATCAAATTTATATACACAGAAAAAAATATCATCGAAATGCAATCAGCAAAACAAATTGTTAACATTTAATTTAAAAATTAACATTCATCATTGTTAATATAACAAATTAAAATTTTTGTAGCCAATTAAATTACTCAACAAAATTATTTGTTTAATTGTATCATAACGAAATGCGCATACATATGTAGAAAAAACAAGAAATTGTGTTTTATGTGTATTAATTTTTTGTGTATCTAATAAAGTGTTGCTCTTTAGCTGAGAGGTAAGCAAGTCAGTTTATTATCCCTGAGGTTGCCTGTTCAACTCCGCCCAAAGACATTTAGTGTTTTTCGCAGACAAGCAAAAAATCGTTTCGAGGATTGTGATTGTGTATAAGAATAAAATTGTTAGTGTAACAATTATGATAATCAAAATTTGTGCGTAAATTCAACAATTTACATTGTTAATATAACAATAGCTTTAATTAAAAAAGCTTTGAAATCTAACAAAAATAAATGTTGAAAAAATAAATAAATTTTAACAAACTATTTGTTGATATAATTAATTGAAAATATTTTTCAGATTTTCCTTTAACTTAAAATTTCGTTAATTGCATTTACAAAAATCGTTGTAGGTTCAAAATCAATTAATTATTTAATTAATATAACAAAAAAATTAATTGTACTTACAAGTTATTTTTTTCTGTGTATAATATAGCAAGCTAATGTACGTAAACTGTGCAAATACTGGATGGAGGCTAATTCTGTATTGCGATGCGAAAGTCAATTGAGTCGAAAATACACATATGCGAACAATTGCTATGCTATATTACGATGTTCACAAAGTTCTTATTTATTCGCATTTAAAATTCGAAAAAGGCGTAATGCAAAAATATTTATAAAAAAATATTGTACCATATAAATTAAAGTTTATTTATTTTACAATCAAAACTACAAACAAAATTATCTTTAAAATATCAGTTTATTTGTTATTTTTGACGAGTGCTGCCCTGGTTTGATATAAAATTCGAATGCGATTACGGAATTCTTATAGAATACCAAGTTTCTTTCGGATCGTATTTCAATTGCGCATCCCATTGTCTTTCGCATCACAATACAGAATAAGCCTCCAGATTTATTTGAATTATAAAAGCCAGTAACAGGTTCAAACGCAGTTCCTACAACTATATTTTCCTACTGTGCTCTCTATTATTTTACTAAACTCTATCCCATTGGCTATGAAAAAAAAGTCGCATTTAATTTATTGACATAATTTTAAATTAATATTTTTTTCTTTAAATTCAAGAAGTGCTAATTTTTGAGTTAAAAAATGCCTATACAATAAACTGTCAGTTTTTTGCGCTTTGTAAAACATTTTTATCCATCGCTTATTTGTTTATGAAAAAAGAATGCTGCCCATTATATTAAAAAAATCTAAATAAAATGACTTTACTTTTGCGAAAATTAAAAGGGGTGAAATTTACCACCACGTCCCAAGGTACATACGTCCCAAAATTTCACCTTTAAGTTAAAGGTTAAAAATAATATAAATTGGCTTATGTGGAAATTAAAATATTTTTTTAATTCAACAATTCATTGAAATTACTGCCTAATATTTTTATTGAACATTTCAAAAGTTGGGCTATTATGTATACCTACTTATGTATGTATATGTATATTAAAATCTTTTGACTGATTAGTTTTGTGCCAGAATGTAGAACACATGGTATCCATCGGTGGTTTCATCTGTTTAAATCTCTAAATATTGTTTTTTTATGCATTTGCGATGTTATTTACAAAATTTTCATAAATACTTTTTCCATATTTGGAACGTAAAAGCATCTCTGAGAGCACTTTGCAGTTTGTTTTTAAGAGAAGTGACATTGAGGCAATGAATGCCTACTACTATTACTACTTTAGGAAAGCGATAGTAATAGAGAAGGCAGGTGGTGAAGGAATATATAGAGGAAGGCTTCATTCTTTTACAACTCTGCTTTTTGCACTTTTTTATAATGGAGTGCTGCGGCGCCTTTGGTGTCAATGATGCGTATTAAAGGGACACTAATGCACATCAAAAAAATTCGCGATGTTGCTATTTAATGACTGTTGGATACCGGGCTCAAACCCAGGTCCTTCCAACGCAAAAAAAACTTGTTTGCAGGAAAAAGAGTTTAAGGTTTTCAATTTACATACACCTTAATTGAAAAAGAAAATTTTTATTTTGTTTTCAGGAGTTGAGTAAGCAAGATATTTGTATGAAATTTTTACACAATATAAGGAACGTTATGAGGATTAATTCTGGGTCATTTAGTGAATGCGCGATATGTATCCTTACAGGAATAAGAATGTGAATTTAATATTTATATATATACATATTAATGATGTAGTGATGCGCCCCCACAGCCTCTCCTGCACAACCTTCCCTGCACGGGGCGTACCCTCTTATTAGCTGACGAGGCTCTGATGAGCGACCATGGGTGGTACAGCCCTCACAAATCTCTACTGTCAACTGTTTTCCTGCAGTCGTGCTGGTTGCCCCAGATCCACGATCAGATGCCCGATCAGCTACTCATCTGAAATTAAGCAACGATTGGCAAATCCAGAATTTAATGAAACAGACGAATATTCGGGGATATGAATACGAATATTTGTTACATCACTAAAGACATATGTACATGCGTACATAATAAAATGTATGCATTTTTTTAACAACGAAAGGTGATTAAAGAAAACCCAAATATACTTAAAAAGAAAGTAAATTAAAAAAAATTCGTACGGTTTGTTGCAAGTGGACCGTACGTGCTGTGCTTATTACAGAATTTGTGCAATTCGTCCACATCTTGCAGATGATCATTGACATAGAAAAATAAAAGCATGGTTGATTTTGGAACAAACAAACCAACACAAATTTTCACTGAAGGCTGTGACTTACTATCCTACATAATCGTAACACTTTTGAAGAAAATGCAACCTAGATTTAATGAGTTTATGATTATTTTCTAAATACGATAAGAACCCATTACATAAGAGTTGAATTTTCATCAAATATCATGCGATTATATAAAATAGTTCATCAATGCTTGAAATAATGTTAAGATTTGCAACAAATTAATTTATTCAATTAAAATTAATAAATTTGTTTCCTATATGGAAAATGATTTGAACTTTTAGTACTTGTTATGATTCCCCAAACTTTTTACTTTCCCAGAAAAAGCGAATAAAAAATCATATCGTAAAGACTTAATGGGAAAAGTGTTTTTTTTAGCCAATTAGTATGAGTTAATGAGCTCAAAAGCAAATAAATATGACCTTAAAAGTCCTGTTATCACAAGTCTAATCCCGGAATAGGTGCTCTTGAACATAGAAACACTTTTGTTATCTCTTATTTTTTGTTATTTTGTTCAACAGCAACTGATAAGTTACCTTTTTCAAGAGTTATGCATTTTTTAAGATACTGCTAGTCATATTTTGCAATGAAACCTTGCAAATTTCTCTTATTGTACAATTTTTAAAAATGCAGTGTAGTTTTCTATTTTGGTAATTTTAATTTTTCATAAACAATTTAAATTGCTTAAAGATTTACACTGAACTAAACAATAAATATGGAGTGGAAGCAAAATGTTTGGAAAATTAAAAAAAAATAGTTTTATGTTTTAATAGTACTTATAATGAAATATTAAAGCGTAGGGACAAAAAAAATCAATGATTTAGTTTATAGTTGATAACAAAGTTTATTAATAAAAATTGCATTAAATTTAATTGTTTTATTTAATTTTTAGTTTGATAGCCAACAGCAGCTAGTACTTCTCTTTTTTTAGTTTATTGAAATTTTAATTATAATTTCTAATACTTTTACATAATGTGCATAATTTTGTTTTCCAAAGTTTGGGAATCTCTGCTAAGTCAAGCTGCACTTTTGACGGAAGTCATTGTTAGAAAGTATTTGCGCAGAAAGTTTATTCGTAATTTGGTCGTCGTGCCGAGTGGACGTGTTAATTTGTTGAATTAAATTTTTGTTGAAGTTTTTTATTTTTTCGAAGAATGACTGAGATAAATTTTAAAAGTTTAGAAGAATGTTTGGAAAAATATATTCCTGTTGACGATCTTAAGCAAGTCAAGTGTATTCTTTATGGAAGATCAGAAGAGTAAGTTGATCAAACATTATAGTTTTTCATAATCATTAAGAATAAGTTTCTAACAAGGAAAACGTAATCTGTAAAAGTGGAAATACAAATAGAGATGTCCTAGGATTTCAATTGTACAGTCCATTATTTTTCATACATAACATTGTATATCTATTAACATTAAATTTTAATTCTGTGGTTTTCATGATAGTGTCAGTCTATATTTTTTGATTTTGATTTATTTGTGCAATCGCTAAAGGACAAAATTTTTCGGTTTGAATATGGCATTTTTCTCTTTCTGGAAGATTCTTATATTCTTAACAATTTATTAATAAAAAATATTTTTGATTTATGAAAGTTTATGAAACGAATTTCCATTAAATTTTTTTTTTATAAATCTTAAATAAACCAAAATAATTTCTTATGACTTATGTTATGAGGCAATTAATATTCTGTTGCATTTACATAGTTTAAATATTCTCTTATATGGTGGATGAGCCAGGAGCTTTTTCCTGGCACAAAGCAAGAGGTTTTAATAAACTATTTTCTACCGATGTAGAAAACCAAATAATTAAAAAGAATTGATTAAATTCAAAAAAAATTATTGATATTCACTTTTCGACTCTCACAATATAAGTGCCAAAATTATTTCAAAAGAAAAATAAAATTTATAAGCTTACAAATATAACATTAAACAATTGTCGGTACGTAAATCAAAATTTTTTATATATATTTGTAATGAGTGTAGTAGTAATAAACATTACAAAAAATAAGCATTATATAAAATTATTGAATAGTTCCCATAGCATTTTCTTTTTTAATAAAATATATTTTAAGGTTAAAACTTGTTAACGCATAAATTATTATTTTACTTATTCAGTAAAATATTTCTTTTTTATTAAGAACACATTGAAATTGATTATTGAGCGGTTTAGCTGGATCCTATGCGCAATTCACTGTTGCTAATGCAGATGATCATGGAACTTTTACCCAAAAATTTCTTAAAACAACTAGAGTTATTATGTTAACCTTTTATTTAAAAAAATGAAAAGCTCAACAAATGTCAAAGTTGTAACAAGAACTCCATAATCAATATGATTATTATGTTCTTACTTTAACATTGCCACATTGGCCTCCTTTTTTTTACTGAAAAAGTAAAGTAATAGTTTGAGATAATTGGTAGTCCAAAAAACACTAAATTTAATTGTACTAATTCGTACAATAACACCAATTATGAAATAAATATTTTCTAATTTTTATCAAAATATTTGAAACTGAATTGGATTACATTCTTTACTTGATACGGCATCGGTTCAGAAGTATCGATACATACTCAGTATCGAATAAAAAGCATCGATACTTACTTGTATCGGTCAAGCTTTTCACATGATTTAAAGTAGTGAAAACAAAACTAAATACCCACCAAATCAAATGCTCTTAATTCGTAAAGAATTCTTAATGACTAATCGACAAAATGTTCAGATTTCGGGATTAATATAAGAATAAACTAATTGTTTAAATTTCTTTCAGACGAGTTTTGGTAGAATTTATTTATGAAAATACACCTTCAGCAAATTAATTTTTCTGAAAAGGAAAAATTTTTAAGTTCAATTTTGTTAAAAACATACCATAAAAATCGCCGATAAATTCATTTATCGCCAGCAAAATTGACATGACGCCAAATCAAAAACTTAGATACCAAACAAAGTGGAAAAACCGCTACGTTTGGGGTGGACTGGAGCAGAAGATATAGTCGAGATGACATTTTAAATGTTTGTGCAAATTCGTTTTGTTTCCGCAATAACGCACGCTTTAAAAAAAATTCCCACCTCGCAATTTTATCGTCTTTTTTTATAAAATATTTGATTTGGGTTGTCCCATTTTCACGAACTTACTTTAATATACATACATATATTCTAAATATAAATTTACATTTAACACGAACAAATATTATTGTGTTAAACTGGTTAAACTGTGTTAAACTGTGTTAAACTGGTTAAACTGTGTTAAACTGGTTCAATTGTGTTAAACTGGTTAAACTGTGTTAAACTGGTTAAACTGTGTTAAACTGTGTTAAACTGGTTAAACTGTGTTAAACTGGTTAAACTGTGTTAAACTGGTTAAACTGTGTTAAACTGTGTTAAACTGGTTAAACTGTGTTAAACTGGTTAAACTGTGTTAAACTGATTAAACATGTTCAACTTTTTTGTAGCCAATAAGAAATGAGTATATTTGACCGATACGAGTACTTTTTACCGATACCTGCTTGGTACTTGGTAGTAGAGTATCGATACCAAAAGTACTTGGTTTCTAAGAAAAAGTATCGAGTATTTACTTTTATTTACTCGTATCGTTTCATCCCTAAATCCAACATCGTTTCACAAAAGTTTTTGCCAAAATCAAAGTCACTTTCACAAATTACTGCACTCGTTAACGAACGAAATTACGAAATATTTCAATAGAGTTTATATGGAAATATTTTAAAATTACGAACGGTATCGAGTGCCGTAATTTGCCCCTGATTTGAGTTAATGGTAACTCTGTAATTTGCGTATTCAAAGGTACCCTTGGTAAAAATTTATAGCACTATGACTTGCGACTTATCTTTTTTTGACTTCTAATCTAATCTCGAATAATAGCTTAATTTAGGTTATACTTTAGAACATTTCAACTATTCTTTATAGTGTGTAAAACGATGTTTGGTTGAAAAAATAAAGGTTAACAGAGAATTTCCCAATTTAACTATAAAAGAAATAAATTTCTGAAAATCGACGTAAACACTTAAAAGAGTTCTTCTGCAAAACAGTAAAATATGACTTAAGCACTTTTTACTTATTGAACGATTTGAATTTTAAAAGAATGGAACTTCAGATGCATTTTTAAAATTTCATGAATAACCGCTCTTGGAATTCCCAGTGAGGCTGCTCTCTTCCGCATTTAAAGTCGCAGGATTTTCACGTAAACTGCTTTCAACTAGTTCAATGTTTTCGGGAGTCCTTGAAGATAAGCTGGGCCCAGGCCGTGGGAAATTCATAGCCGAAGAAGTTGCGCTGAATCTCTGCATCCATCACGAGTTCGCCGAATACCGAGTTTTGAACAAAATTGTCGACGAGCAATTACGTTAGAATCATTACTCTTAAAAAATGTCTCCACAGCGAAAGCGTGATGATCACTCGAGCACTACGACATCGTGACTAACAAATCCGCACAATCGATAATTCTAACGGCGTCACCCTCCGTCCGCACCATTTATTGATTTTTGAAATAATCGTACACTCAAAAAAGTTTTACATAAGTGTTTGTAGTTGTTTCAGAAGCTTACCGTAAGATCAAACTTAAATGAAAATGCCGTTGTCCTACGAAAAAAATTATATTTTAACTTTTTATGTATGTTGCTAAAAGAACAACAACAAAATTAAAATGATTTTTCGTGCAGTCAAAAGGTTCAGTTTTTTTCAATTGTTAATAAATAATTCTAAAATATCTAACAGAGCACATTCACCAGGCAGTAGCGGAAATGCAGCTGAGCTATTTTTTTAAAATTAAAGTTCATCCGAAACTTCAAAAATTTTTTACGAAAGAGAAATTGAAAAAAAATTTAAAAAAAATTTGCAATACGAAAAATATTTTATTAAAAGAGTTCTTTGAAAACAAATTTAAAAATACGAAAAAAACTAATAAAAAATTGTGAAAAATGCTAAACATTGTAAGTTTTGTTAGTGGTAGCTGCCGTGGAAAAATTTTTTAATCTTTTTGTGAATAATGTTTATTATTATTGTGTTACAACAAATTCTATTTTTGATATTTTGGATGAACTAAAAGCCATTTTGTTTTTTTCATTGTTGTAATTTTTCATTGTTCTTGTAATCCTGATGTTACCTGGAAAAAATGTGCCTTTATATCGAACTTATAAATAAATTAAATTTTTTTTCTGCAGCCACGCACTTCATCAGCACCCTAGTCTATCTACTTGGGTAGAGATTCTTATTAACATCAGCTATTTAACTTAAATTTACAATGAAATAAAGTAAACGAAAGGAATAACTAAAAATAATTAATGTGATTATCGTAAAAGATAAGCAAGAATAGTTAAACATACTTAGGTAGAGTAATATAATTTCGTGCTAACCTAAAACAAAAAAAAAAACAAAAAAAAAATTAAAAAATGGAACAACAGAAAATTAATAGTGATACTTATAAATGTGTTTACCAAATGTAAATCAATTGTATACACAACAATCGTTTCTCATATTCCGTTTCATTGTAAATTTAAGTTAAATAGCTGATGTTATTAAGAATCTAGAATGCTGATGAAGTGCGTGGCTGCACAGAAAAGTATCGGTATTTCCCCCAGCTTAAATTTTGTTTTTTATATAAAATAAATGATTTTTTTGTTAATTTTTACACATTGTGTTAGTTAAAAAATTAACATAAGGTTTATTCATTTACTAAAAATTGTTACGAATTTGGAAAAATTTTTATTGGAAAGAGTTCATTAACTCAAAAAGTTTGCAAGGAAAGAGCTTCAAAAGAGAGAAAAAAATTGAGAGACAGAAAAATTCCTACAAAATTATTAATAGTAAAATTTTTACTTGCAAGAATTATCCAACCACCTGTTGTGTGTTTTTTTGTCAAATAAATTATTTAAAAAATATTTGAAAAAGGAAAACAGAAAAAATCTTAATTTCTATGTTAAAAAACATGTACACCTATGAAAAAAGGGAGTTTTTTTTCTTAATTTATTGTTTTTCTTTCATTAAACCACATACATACATATATTAAATTTTAATGGCAAATAATTTTGTTTTCTTTCTCATATATGTATAGTCAGAGATGGAAAATTGAATTTTTGTATATGTTAATGAATAAAATTAAAAAATTATGAAAACTGCTTAAAAATATTAAAAATATGTATACATGAAAACTGTGTAAAGAATAAAAATTGCAATATAAAATATTATCAAACAAAATACATCGCAAAAAGTACAATTGTATCATGATTTCCATCCATATGAGAATACAAATTTCTTGCAAGTTTTTACAAGTTAAGCGTGCATTTACTTTTTCATTTTTTGGGAGAGTAATTTTGTAAATTTCTGCCTTACTCTTGTTGCTAGTTTCTGATGGGCAAGTAAATGAACAGACCTATTAAAAAATAATTGAAAAACTCACTTGATTCAAATGAAATGTAAGCGAAAAGGTTTTTAAATGACATTTTACTTCTTTCAAACGATTTTTCATTTATTACCCCTAATAATTTACCTATATAATATTTTGAGTGTATTTAAAAATATAAATTTGCCACCAGACATCCTGTATAAGTTTATATGAAAAGAATCATTTAAATTTGAACCGATTATAACTACAGACGTTACAAGGCTTTTCTCAATGCACAAAAGCTTTCTAAGAACAAATTGATTGAACTTCATATTCGAAAATATAAAATATATACTATTTTGAAATGAAAATAAATAAGCAACAACACTTTTCTTTTTAACCAATTTCAAAATGTAGGAGGTTAACAATTCGTCTCTATTTTTAACTTTATTGCTTAAACGCATGAAATCCTTGTCCCTGGTCATTAGAAATACTAGTTTTTGCTAAAACTTGTAGCCCTCATTAAAAACTATATCAAGTTTTCTTCCTCAAGCTAAGATTTTATACTGAGAGGCATTGTTGTATTGTTTAAAGTTACACATACATAGAGTCTGAACACAATGTAACGATTATTTATTGCGGTGCGGTTTTCCATACGATTTTGAAGTAAAAATCCGCATTTCTTTACACTCTTTCTCTTGCTAACATATTTACATGGTCTCGCTTACGTTACTGGTCCGGGGAATACTATGCATTGCTTTTAACAGCTTTTAGTGCTTGTAAGTGTCGATTTTTTTTGCTGGAAATATAATAAAAACAAAATAATTGCGTTGTGCTGCCAAATAGTTAGATATACTTTGATCGTATCATTCCTTTAAAAGATAAATATTTTGAAAGCAATCAACTGTAAATCTTACTAATCTCTCTAAAATGTCAACACACATTTTTCAGTAATTTTTTTTAACATCAAAAGTGTAATGTATGCAAATCGAATTGAACGGAATGTACCTTATATGAATATGCCTTGCTTATATGAATATACGAAGACAGGTATTCGCCTTAGATAAAAAAAGTTTTACAAAGTAGTTGTTAAAAAATTTTAAGGATCAAGCAAGATAAATAAGTAACTGCCAAATAAGTTTTCGCTATAAACATTTAAAAAAATCAGCTGAATAGTAATCTGATTAATAATAATAACCTTTGTGATATGCCTTGGAATATACCTTGAATTATATCTATAGTCTGGAATAAATTCAGAAACAGGTGACTCCATCAGCCCAGATGACAGATATTATTGATATGTATATAATTAACTAAATTTTTAAACAAAAGATTAATTGACTTAAATAAATTTTTAATTTATTTTTGGCTTAATTATCAATTAAAGTTGTTTATTGTACGAATAGTTTTTTGTATGAAGATAGTAAAGTAACTTATTTTACTTTTATTTTAGTCAATTGTTTTTGACAGATGTGTGGGTTAGTGATGAGCGATAACGCGATTTTTAATAATGTAGCTCCTTGTGAATGTGATTTCTAAAACGCTGTTCTTTTAAACTGCGACTGTGATCACAGTTTAGTATTATTTTTTTTGTAGCAGTTCTGTTATTTTGAGAAAATCTAATAAGAAGAGCAGCAGTGAAGTTAAACTGTGACTGTGATCACAGTTTAACTCATTTCAGCTCATCTGCTTTAAAAGTCTTTATTAATATTGGTATTTTAATAAATACTAATAAGAAGAGCGACAAGAACAAACAATTAGCAAATAATCCCGTCCAGATATTGAGATTTTCGTATAAGAGGCAGAGAGATAAAAATTGCAAATATGAACATGTGAGATGTACATAGTTGCCAGACAAGACGATTTGACACGAGTTTACGATTTTTTTTTATTGACAAAAGCTGAAGGTATAAAAAAATTCATGTGGTAGCCTTATATAGTGTTAATTAATTATATAAGAACAATCACAGTTTGTATAAAAGAACTATATTTCCAAAACCTGTTACTTGATAAATTCAGTCACAGTTGTGATTAGTGATTTTTCAATCGCTGTGAAAAAAGGACAGGTTTAAAAATATCGCTCAACTCTAGTGTGGATATGCATGTTGCTTTTGTATTGTTGTATATCTTGTAATAAGGTTACCTTGCGATAAGGTTACCTATTTCTCAGTATGCCTTGGTGTAGTCAAGGCCAAACTCATAATTAGACTATATCCTTTCAATAAAGATCTTGTACTTAGAATAACAAAAAGAAGAAAATAATTTTTAAAACTATAATTGATTCTAAATTAACGGCAAATTTCTTTTCAGCGAAATCTTGGAATTACCTAGTCGTGCTAAAAATATTGCAGCCGAAAAGGGTTTCGAATTGAAAGGTTATCGTCTTACAGCCAGAAAGGAGCAATTACGAAAACCTCGTTTGGTAAAAGTGGGTGCGGTGCAGAACTCAATTGTTTTGGCCACAACGGAGCCAGTTGAAAAACAACGTGCAGCGATATGGAAGAAAATGACTTACATTATCGAAGCGGCAGCAGCAGCAGGCGTAAATATTTTATGTTTGCAAGAAATTTGGAGTAAGTAAATCTTAACTATTAACAGAAAAGCAGAAAAATACTAAATAACTGCAAACCAAAAATTAATTTTATACAGCAATGCCATATGCCTTTTGCACACGAGAAAAGTTTCCCTGGTGTGAATTTGCTGAGGATCCCGTTACAGGACCAACTACGAAAATGATACAGGAATTAGCTAAAGCCCACAACATGGTCATTGTCTCGCCCATCTTAGAAAGAGATGCTCAACATTGTGACACGATTTGGGATACAGCTGTGGTGATATCTAACAAAGGTCGTTATATCGGAAAACATCGCAAGAATCACATTCCTCGCGAGCACGATTTTAATGAGTCGGCTTACTACGTGGAGGGCAACACTGGCCATCCAGTGTTTGAAACTGAGTTTGGAAAAATTGCAATTAACATCTGTTATGGCCATCACCATCCACTTAATTGGTTAATGTTTGGTTTGAATGGCGCTGAAATTGTGTTTAATCCTTCGGCAACACTTGGTGATATAAATGAATCCTTGTGGGCGATTGAGGCTAGAACTGCTGCTATTGCAAATAATTATTTCACTGTTGGTATCAATCGTGTTGGATGCGAGGACTTTCCGAATGAATTCACTTCGGGTGATGGCATAAAGGGTCATAAAACATGTGGACCTTTCTATGGCACAACATATATGGCAGCTCCTGATGGCAGCAGAACTCCGGTGAGAAATTCTTTTCTGACGTGATAGAAACAAACACGTACATACTATGAAAACATTACGAACTTTCATAGCGTTGTTTTGTGAATACTTATTCCCAAAAATAATGCTACATATGTTAATTGCGAACGTTTTAATTTCACGTAGAATACCGAACATACCCGATAATGAATGGAATTAAATTTTTAGATGCAAACATATGTATATCGTCACGTTAATATAGGAAGGCCCTAACTAATTATTTTCTTGAAATCGCGTTTTTTGTGTATGTATTTTGATAGAAGAACATCTAATGTTTTGAAAAATGCAAAAATCTCGATTTCAAACAAATAATGACTTAGGACCTTTCTATATTAAGATAACGAGACATTTGTTCGTTTAGGTGTTCTACTTTAGTCAAAAAGGAGTATTTACAACATGGCCACTATGTAATCGAAATCATGTTTGTGGTTCAAGGCTATTCCCATGGAATAGTTTTGGGGTAGTAACATGGTGGAGCATATGGTCTATTCCCGAAACATCGTATATACTACGGCTTACATATACATACATATGTAAGTTTATGAAGTATTTAGTAACTGGGAATCTCTTGCCGATAACGCGAATGTACCTGCAAGTAGTCGATACATTTTTGTTTATGTTGTAACTAGTCCGCTTCAGTTTCAGTTGATCTCGTAGTTAAATATTATCTGAAGGGTAATATGTAAATATTTTTTAGTCTAAGGCTGAGTTTACATCTGGCATTTCTTGTGGTCATTTGCCCAAAAGCGTAACCAACTAATTACTAATGAAGAACTGTTTGATTCACACATGTATTTATTTATTTAAACAGTTTGCAATTATGTTGGATTCTATAAAATTGTCTATTTAACTTAATAAATACATGTCTGAATCAAACAGTTTTTCATTGGTAATTAGGGGTTACGCTTGTTTTAAGCTTGTGTGGCACATGGCTCAAAGCCTAACTTAGTATATACACATTTACATACAAACATGCCCTTATATAATTCTTCCAGGCGCGAATTCAAACATATTTAAAAGTTATACCTTTAAGACTTTCAAATGGGTTTCGATTTATGTTTTGCAGGGTCTCTCACGTAACAAAGATGGTCTCTTAATCACTGAAATAGACTTGAATTTGTGTCGCCAGGAAAAAGACTTTTGGAACTTCGCAATGACTCGCAGATTGGAAATGTATGCTGACTGCTTCAAGAAAGCTTGCGACTTAGATTTCAAGCAACAAATAATAAGAGAATAAAATATTTTTTTCTTATCAATGTAAATTACAGCGAAGTGATATGAGTTTGAAGCTCAAAACTCGTTTTGTTATATATTATATTGTTATTTCAATTATTATGTCAACCAACAATAAAACTCCTTTGCAAAGTTATATAAAAGTGTTTTTCTTCTTAACACAATGTAAAATTTTTAATGTAAGAGTTCTCTTAATTTGAAATGTGTACTTTTAAAGCAAAATTTTTCATTTTTTATTATATTTATTTTATGTTTTTAGGCAATGAATGCCTACTACTATGCCCCTTCATCACTTGAACTTTCCTACAACAACTGACTCAAAAGGACACTAATTGGCATCAGAAAAATCGGAAGTCTTGTTATTTAATGACTTCGTCTGTGATCTGGCTCGAATCCAGGACCTTCGATTTTGTAGTCAACGTGCAAACTTAATCAGCCAACGCCACCCTAGGTTAGATTATGTTGAAGGTAGGAGCCCCTATCTTCATGACAAGGATATAAATATAAGTCATTATACCCTTATTTTACGCATCCTAGGAATTCAGTGTCATTAACGCTTTTCCTCAGTCCTTTATAATTCATCCACTAAAGTGGATAATATCAGGTAAGGTATTATCCTATAAAAGTGGAATCTCGGCTGGGTGAAAGCCGAATATTCCCGAAGAAAGTGCTCCATTATCTAAAAAGATCATCCTGCATTTATTTATCATTTGTGGCTTAGATCAATTGCAACTGCCCGTTAAAACGCCGCGGCGGGCCGTCCACCTTTCCTAGTTCAAATTTCTTTAGTTTCAGCAGATTCTTAGGTATATTACCCACAGCATGACTATGCCATAGTGTCCTGTGGGTAATTTTCACCCAATTTGGAACTCAATCTTCTATGCTTTGCATCGATTTGTGATAATTATATTTATTGTTGATAGCGTTCTGGAGCTCTTCGCCCGGACGTTTTCACACTCATTACCGACTTTACCGTGGTAGCATAAGACTCATACAAAAAAGTATATATTGTTGCAATCTAAAACGGTCTAAGAGGTTACTATTTGCCTCTTGATTGCCTAATTGTAGATTTCAAACTGACAAATTTCATCTATAAAGAAACCTAAGCCCACTTTACCTTAGCTTCGATGCAGTCGTACAGTAGCAACCTCCGACGGATATTTGTTCTTGAGTTCGATCGCCCCAGGAGTGTCTTTCCGGTATCAGTATTACACATTCAGTTGTAACCCTTATCTTACGTACCCAGTTGAACTTCACCAAATTGAGGTCATATTCGTCCAGTGACGTCCATATGTTCTGATGTTGTAGTATGATGTATTGTACGATCCATTCACCGCAAAAAAATCATTAATTTATTCTTTCAAGTCGGGAGCATTAGTTTACTGGAAAATATATGGAATTAAATTTATTATTATTAAACTTCTTGGGAATAAATAAATACAATTCAAAATCGCGTCAAACGTCTCAAGTTGTAATCATCTTTGTAAGTTTATTCGGATTCATTTGAATAAACAAAAGTTGGAAAATATATTTTTATTTTTAAGATCTTGTATAAATTGTCACGGAGAAAAAGTTAATGATTTAAAAGAATTTCTTATTACCGCACGGCCTTAAATATAATAATGGAATTTTCACATAAACATACGAAATGGGAAATTGAAAAAATTTTTTTGTTCAAAATAGACTTTGAGATTACAAAGGCCAACAAAATTAAAGTTTGTTTGTGTGGTTTGAGATTTCTCAGCCAATTAAGGTAGACATAGTACTGAGGCTCTATGTCTATAAGTTGCTTTCCTCGGATTGACTTTGGTTCTCAAGATTTATCGTTAAATCGAAAATTATGGAGGTTTCACTGAATTATTTAGTATTAGCATTTAGATATGCAGGTATTCGTTATCAATTCTTGACAAGCCTTATAGTTTTGCAGTCATTGAACAAGTTTTAAGAAACAAGTTTTTCTAAGAAAATTATATTTATTTTTGCAAATTTATAAAAAAAAATTTAAAATGAATACTAAAAAATTTTATTCTAAAACTACCCCCATTAAACAATTGAATCGTTTGTTTATGAAAGCCCTTTTGTAATTTTTTTTCAAAGACTTTTTATTACGAAAATCGGTAGGTCATGTGATAATATATCATTTGATTATGAATGGACCCATGTTTGATTATTTCTTTAACAGAATTTTGCCACTATTTTCTGTTTACTTATGAAAGGCCTCATATCATCGACAAGGGGCTTTTGTAAATAAAATCAAGGTTGGTATCATCGCTAAGTCCTGAAAGTCCATACGAGGCAACTTTAGCAATCCAATATTTGTCTACCAAAAAAAAAACAAAAGTACATATATGTACCGAAAAAATAAATAACTTTAAGAAACTTCTTCACTACGTCCCAGAAGAACACATGTGGTTCTACAATGAACTTATTAAATGGCCTACAGTAACAGTAATGAAAGTAACAGAAGTTCAAAAGTGCTAAATTTTAAAAAATCTTACTAAATACTTTGTGTAAAAACAAATTTCAATAAAATGAAACAAATAATCTCCACAAACCAATATTAATTTATTTAATAAAAATAATTTTTCAAAGCAAAAGCCCCTTTCGTTTATGAAAAGCCTCTTGTCAGTCACTTGTTGTGTTTTACCATAGAAAATAACAAATTAAACATATTATTAAATATTTTCAGCTCCAGAAGCCTGAACATTCTCACAAAAGTTCAAACGACAAAAAAGTTCATAAGGGAAAATAAAAAATTATCTTTTTTTTCAAAAGTTTACTTTTTGTGACAAGAGTCTTTTCATAAATAATCGACTCAATTACATAGAAGCAACTCGTATATCTGCTTAGAACGTTCTATGTACTATGTTGGCATTTCTTGTGTTGTCATTTTGTGGTGTCATTTTCATTCCTGTATGTATACAACAATCTTAAAAACACCATCAAATGGATTACTTTTCGTCGAAATCCGATTACTAATAATAAGAAGAGCATTAAGAAGATCACATTGCATATTTTGCTAATTTATTAATTTAATAAAATTCGTAACGGAAAATGTTTTTTCAACTTTGCGACTAGTAAACACTATTGCTATATAACAATATGCAATAGTGTGTACTCGGCATTAGACCGAGGCCCTGCTTGATGTTTAAAATTTTTCGGCAGTTACTTTGTGATAAGCGCAGAGTTGCATCTGAGTGCGTTTTTTTTTCTTTTACAACTCTGGTTCGCACGTTTTTCAATAATGCAGAGTTGTAGCGTCTCTGGTGTCAATGAAGAACATTACATTTTTCAAAGCTGTGCTTAGTAGACTTGTGTTAGACCTGCTATTTTTTGTAAATTTTAATGATTTTATTTGTATTTTAATTTTATTAAAAAAAATCAATGCGAGTCCTATCACAGGTGAGATGTGTAAACATCTAGTAATGGAATTTTTTTTAAAAATTTGCTTATGGTAGCTAAACGAAGATATATAAATTTTTGATTCTAATGCATTTAAAATTCTATTGGAATTATTAGTTGTGGGGGTTTGTGGAGAATTGCTCATATGCAAGTGGAAAACGTTAAATAAAAATTTAGATAAAGTTTGCAACTGTGGGTTTGCAAAATTTTTATTAAAATCTCCACCCATAATAATTGGCATGAAATGGAGATTGTTACCCAATTGTCGTGCACTTTCTGCAATTTCTATTAAAATTAACATTGCTCCTGAAGGTATGCTTTAAAATTAGGTTGAGTGTATTTATATGCAGCTGTTAAGTTTTTCTGTACCTTTTGTTCGTGTGATTACAAAAATACACTCACACATAGCTCAAACCGATTTGATAACGCTTTACGATCTTACTCAAAATTTGTGATTGTATTGTGAAAAAGATGTTTACCGCCTAGTGTATAGATGTTTACATATAAAAAAACATGAACGTATCTACAGATGTTTAGAAAATCGGCCTGCATGGAATTTCTTATAGTATTTTTGCTAATGACAAACTCTTGGAAATTCCAGTACTCCGCCATCATTTGGTGATCCTATCGACCTTGATATATCTCCTCCACTTTATTTTTGTGAATCCGTTCTTCCAATCTGAATTATTTTTTAAACGAGCGCAATATTTTCTCGACTTCTCAGGGGCTCATGAACGATCTTATCTCCTCATATTCCTGGGTTCATGTTTGCACGAATATCCGAATGACAAAAAAGGCGGTGGGGAGGGGTTAAAATTTTAATAACCAACGGACGGATTTTCCCGACCACCTTTGAATCTTATAAAACTTAGTTGTTGTTTTGCCCGTTACTTAACTAAGATAAATATAAAATTTTAATTAGAAATAATTTTTAGTCAGGCTTAAGTTCAGTAATTTCAATTCTTATTTAATGAAATATTTTTATTAATTGATGTGAGTTTCTAAAGAAGAGAAGGAAAGTTAAACTTAGACTTTATTAGCTGGGGGAAATACCGATACTTTTCTGTGCAGCCACGCACTTCATCAGCACCATAGTCTATCTACTACTTTTCTGTTTTTCCATTTTTTTCATTTTTCTATTTAGGTTAGCACGAAATTATATTACTCTACGTATGTATGTTTAACTATTCTTGCTTATCTTTTACGATCATCACATTAAAAGAATCTAAAAACGTGTCAATAAATATATAATTTTGGACTTCCAGATTCGGTTTTTCCTGAGATATGGTGCGTCAAAAAATTAAAAAATCATTAAAACACATACATATAAGTGGTCTGCCATTATTGCTTATATCTTCAAAAGTTTTTAAGATACAGGGTCGAAATTGGTCCAATTTAATAGGTATTGAGAATAGTTAAACTGCATTTAGTTTAACTTTTTTTCTTAAAATTTAAAGATCACTGTCATATGATTTAAAGTTTGGGGAACTATGTCGCAAAAAATGAAATTTTTAAAATTCTAAAAAAAATATATGTTAATCCTGACAGTCTCTCTTGCATTTTGTGTCAATTAATTTGAGTGAACTCTTATGAGTTCCTGAGATATAGACAATAACTTGAAATTATTTGGGAAATTTGTATACCATTTTTTTTAAATTTTTTTTAAATTTTTTTATTCTTAGTGCAAGTAGGAAAACTATTCAACATTTGTTTAATGTTAATGTCTTGTGCACCACTGTTGGGATTTGTGGTACAATTGTACCAAATTTGGTATAATTACATTTGCATTGGTACGCTGGTGCACTTTATACTTCAGTGGTACAATTTGAAAAAAATTGTGCTTTGCATTACAGTAATAATAATTTGCCTAAAACCGGCACAATGTACCGATTTTCGTCGGCTTACTGAAATAAAGTCATAAGATATAAGCTAAATTGGCCTTATTTTTGAACTAATTGAAATATAAGGACATAATTGCACCACACTGCGTTGTTAATAAAGTCATATAGACTTATTTCACAATTAATTGAGAAATAAAGCCGTTTTGGTTTATTACTTACGACTTTGTTGCGGTGAGCCGACGAAAATCGGTACATTGTGTCGATAGTGGTATCTCGGCTTAACACTGATCATAAGTACCAAAATTTGCAACATTGGTAGTTTATGCTAATATTTTTCATTTGTTTTGGTGGCCATTGTCCCAGTTCTTTATGGTAGGTACAGACTTAGCAACGTGTTTATGCAACTAGGCAGGTTGCATTGTCGGTCGCACAATGTGTAGTCTTATTTATAGTTGCGTTAAAAATTGCATTCGAAGTTTCAAAAACATTAAAATACTTTTATGTTTACAGGTCGCATTGTAGGTTGCAGTGTCTGTGTAAAAGTATGTAACATATAATATAAACGTGTTGCGGAAACACTTTGCAAAGTGTGTAACTACTATTAGTTAATGTCTTTATGTTTTTGCATTCAATAAATGAAAAATTGTCATGAATTCTTATTGTGTATGCTTAGTTAGCAGATGGCTACATTTTGGTACAATTGAAGTTATTTTTGGTACAATTTTACCATTTTCATGTCACAATTTAAGAATAGCAATAACCCAACACTGTTGTGCACGTCTTTAATATGGATGCCGTTTAATTAATAAAAACATTGTAGCATACTTAAAGGTAATAAAAAAATACAAATTCAACATAGAGTAGACATTGGGTAGAGTGAATAAAAATGCAGTTAATCCTACAACGTACCAATTAGCTAGCACTAGTTTTACTTTTCAGCACTAGATAGTGTTGTCAGATATGGCGATATCTCGCCAAATATGGCGACAAAATTTTTTTTGGCGATGAAAATTATGAAATGGCGATTGGCGATTTACTTGGCGATATTTGAACTCCTTGCCGATATTTTTGGCTGCATATTCATGATTTCAATCAAATAGAATATGTAGTGTAAAAAATTAAAATATTTTATGCTAGAAATTTTTTCTAGAACATAAAATATTTTGTGCAAAAAATTCTAAATGTTGTAATTCTCAAGAAGTTTAAAAAAAGTAAGGGTGCTATATTCGGCTGTGCTGAATCTTATATACCCTTTACCAAAGTGCGTTTATGTAATATAGATATACATACATATATATATATATATATATATATATATATATATATATATATATATATATATGTATAATCACATACATAAATGTTTGTTTTGTGAAAAAATTTATAATTTTTTGCTCTAGAGCAATTTTTAGTAAGCGACCTCTCGGTATTTTTCGATTAAATATTTTTTCTGTATTTAAGAAATGTTACTTTTATATTAAAAAAAATTAAATTAAAAAAATCAGATTTATATAGTTAATTTAATATCCAGTTAAAAGTTTCCATTGGTTTTTATTTTTATAATTTTTTAAACCAAACGTTTCTTTGCAAAACGTAAAATATAGAGAATTTATAAAGAACAAAACGCTAATTAGACTCAGTTACTTTTATATATTACAAAAAGTGTAAGTTTCCCAACCCTGGAATCATCCTTTTTGACTTTTCTGATTTCATACACCATTCTCTTTTTTTTCAGAATATAAGATGTTTAATTTATAGAAAAAAAGGAAAAATATATTTTAGTAAGTTACTTTTGTATAAGAAAAAAGGTTAAAGTTGATTTTTCTGATTTCTTAAATATAAGATATGTTTAGTTTATAGAGAAAAAGGAAATGTTTGTTTTAGTATGTTACTTTTGTACAAGAAAAAAACTTAAAGTTTTCAAACTCTGGAAACGTCATTTTAATTTTTTAAATGAGAAATACCAATTTTATTCATACTGAAGTATAAAATAAGCTTATTTAATAAAAAAAAGTAATAAAAACTAGTTTTCGGTAGTTATTTTGAATGCAAAATAAAGTTTTAGTTTTCCAGCTCTGTAACGATTTTGCTGATTTTCAATACCAATATTTTTTGGACCATTTCTGACACACCAGTCCAAGACCGGACTCTCTAGCTTTCTGGGAGCTTCGGAAAACCGATTTCACGTACAGACAGACGGACACCGCTTGTTCGTCTTCCCTATGCATAAGGATCGAGAATATACATATATACTACATATATACTTACATATCACTTATTAATATTGTGGAAATTACAAACGGAATGACAAACCTATATATACCCTTTTACCATTTTTTGGTAAAGGGTATAATTATCATAGTAGGCTTAGAAACTTTAACACAACCCAGCAAATAATTTATGTTCCATATGAATCTATCTATCCAATGGATTTCTAATTGTATAAAAGTGTAGAAAAATAAAATGATTCACATCGAACATAAATTATTTGGTGGGTTTTGTTAAAGTTTCTAGGCCTACTATGATAATTTTTCTTTTGTGTTTTTTATACTTTAAAAAATCTGCCCGATTTGCTGAACAAATTGTATATCAACTAATTTCTTATTTTTGCTTAATACTAATGATGACACCCAGTATTGGTGAAGGAATTCTGGCATCACTGGTTATAAATGAAAACAAAATAATACTGGGCGGTTTTAAAATTTATAAGAAAAGCTTGAGATTGACTTGTTTAGCCATTAAGGCTGATAACGCCATATGGTTATCAGTTCGTTATTAGCTAAAACTTGAAAATAATAAAAAAAATTGCTTAGTTTTCTAGTTTTAGTAGAAGCCTATCTTAACATTGATGAAAGAGTGAGGCATTCAGTTAGTTGGTGAGAACTAATGTTGCTTATATTTGTTATTTATTTATAAACACATAAATCAAGGATGTTTCTTTGATAAAAATTGTATACAAAATTTTATTAATAATTTTTATTTAAAAATAACAAGTATTTTATAATTTAAAAAATGATTTAAATTATATGTTTACTTTTTATATTTTTTATATGTATAAATTTAATAAAACAAGTGTTTAGCTAATATACGTCACTACACTAAGAAGGTTTCATTGTAAGACTGAAACAATAAAAAACAGAGCGATTAGTTAATTTAATATACAATACATAACGAATATAAGAAAATCATAAAATTTTTCTAGTAAGTATTTTTTTCTCAGGACGAGTTTACATCTGTGTTTCTCATGTGCCAAAAAAAGCGTATCCAATAATTACTGATGGTAAACTTTATTATTAAGTCATTTATATATTGATTTAAACAGTTTCCAATCATATTTATTTTTTGATTATCACTACTTATGTATTATGGAAACCACAAATATGCAATTGCATGTTTTTTCTTGTCTGATATATCAATGTGGAATTAAGATATTTATCCGTTTCAGAACTTTTTATGAATTCTGGCATCGATTTGTTAGTGCATATTTTTGCATATTTTACCCTTTTAAGCATGTTTTTGCATACTTCAGTCTAACAAGCATTTTTAGAGCATATTTGGTGTTTTTAGGGCATATTTTGGTACTTTTTAAAAAAATTATATTTTAATATTTAAAAAAAAATTTTTATAAAAATTTTTTTACTTTTATTTCGTAAAAATTTCATTTTGTAGTGAAAAAAACAGTAGTATGGGGAAGCAATACTTTGCTACCATTATGAAGTTAGACTTTAAAAAAAGCCATTGTGTATGTTCTGGCTTCCGAATCGATTTCACACGTTTTCTTGTGAGTTCTGATGTTAAATCACATGCTACACGTGTTTAAGTTGAAATTTAGATATATAGATAAATTTTATTAAAATTTTAAAAATTTTTTAATTTTCACTCAATTATAAACAGTTATGTGTGAGAAGAACGAAACAAGAAAATTAAAAAATTTTAAATCGTCCATATCCAATTTTTTTCTGCTAAATTTTAATGCTGGAACAAATACTATTGATTTTTATATTCCAAATTTCAACTTAAACAGGTGTAACTTGTGTTTTACCTAGGGATGTAACGGATACGAATACCGATTCCGATATATCGGCGATATTTCTGATTTGCAGATATATCGATATGGGCCATATTTTATTTTTCTTAGAGCTGTTTTGAACAAACAATTCAATTTTCAACGATTTTTGAAACACGTTTCCAAACTTGTCTTACTGCCAGTTCATAGAAACCATGCAAAGATTCTCGTCTGCCTATTTATATTGCACTCAAAATTTGTTTTTGTTTCCAATATAAATAGACAGCCAAGAATTTTTACGTCTATGAACTGGCAGTTATCCTTTAAAATACAGTTCCAAAGCTTTAAGTCTGATCACGATCGCTTTTGAAGTAAAAGTTAAATTTTTGTTGTTAATTAATTTTTTTATTGTTTCCTTCTTATGTTTATTTTATTTTTGTCTTCTTTCATATGCAAATTTTATTGAATTGCTGAATTAAAATTAGATTTTCATTTCCTAATAATCCAATTTATGTTATTTTTAGGAGCATATGTTTTGAGTTTTTAGTGCATATTTCGAAGTTTTTAGTGCATATTGAATGCGCATAAAACACTTCTTTTGGAGCATATTTCTGGTTTCCCTGTTTATAACTATTAACAAGTTTATGTCCGACAGTGGTCGGTCCTAATAATTATATTTTAGATTTAAGATTTGAATACTTTGCTTTTATCAGCTGTTCAAAACATACCACCTCGTGTATTTTTCTAAAAGTGGAAAAAAGTAAATTTCGAGTGCTCACTAAACATTATTTTTTTGCGAAAAAAAAACCGTTGATCAAACCAAGGAAAAGCTCGATGAATACCATGGGAACTCTGCACCATCGTTTTCAATGGAAAATGTCGAAAAATCCACTGTATGGTGTTGGTCGATCAAAGAGTAAAAGTGCGTGAGATTGTTGATGCTATAGGAATCCCACATAGCTCAATGGCTTCTATTTTTAATGATTACTTACAATCGACCACAAACGCATGCGCAGTTTGCATGGCAAAAATCCATGAATTGGGCTTCAAATTGCTCTCTTATCTGCCCTATTCACCAGATTTAGCCCCTAGTGACTATTTCCTATTTCTAAGTCTAAAGAAATGGCTAGGTGGAAAGAGATTTAGCTCCAATGATATAATTATTAACCTAATAAATGCCCTTTTTAAGGACCTCGAAAAATTCTATTTTTTTGGAAGGTATACAAAAACTGAAGCTAAGTGGGCTAAGTGTATTGAAAAAGAGATTATGTTGAAAAATTAATTTTTGTTTTGCAAAACAAACTATGTTTCATTCAAAAATTCACGGACTTATTGATCCTATAAAAGTTTATGCAGATATAAAAATTTTTTCTCATAAGAATAGTACACATGTATACATATATATTTACATATATTTACATCTGAGCTGGCCATCGAGAGAAACACGATTGAAATGTATTTGCGTATGCAGTGATGCCAACTTAGCCCTTTTCAAAACGCGCAAACCTAACACTTTTTACAATAATCTTTTAGCTCTTTTTAGCCTTTAGTTATTGCTCGATATGGTTACATTTAAATTTTTGCGAACTTTTTATTCCTTTTATCTAGCAAAATAAAATTAGTAAAGAGTAGATATTGCTTTACAAATTTAAAACAGAAGAATAATATAGAGTAATTTTTCATTTCTTCCAAAATTCTTTCAAAGTTTTTCAGTATATGTTTTTGAAAGAGCGAGAAATCGAAATTTAATTTAATAACGACCAATTTTAAATGTATCTACTTATGTACTTCTACGTATGTAATCTACGTATGTACCTTATTGAAATATAATATGAAATGTAAAGGAAATATCGTCGCTATTTTAATTAAGTAACCGACCTAACTGACATTTTTAAAAAAATTAGTTAAGTCCCCTACTAGACTTTATGAGACATAATAGATCTTGTCTACAATTTGTATGACTGTAAACAGTACTGTTGAGCCTATAACAGTAAAAATATTTCAGATATTTCCATAAGAATATATGTAGAACAAAAACATAAAAGCTGCTCTCCTCTAAAATTTTAAAAATTTTAGATAGGTCAGTTAGATAAAACAGCGACGATATTGAAGCTCATAAGCTATGTATGTGTTGATCTCATAAAAGTTACATATTTATTTTCTAATAAATTACTGTACAAATATTTGACTGACGTTTTCATTTTCAACAGGAAAATTTTAAAACTAACTTTTTTCTCGCTTTTTCGAAATATTTTTCTTTATTTTGCGCTTCACGTATATTTGTTCAATTTAACCCTTTTTAGTCCTTTTAAAAAAATTTTATATTCGTTTGAGTCTCAAAAGTTGGCATCACTGCGTGTATGTCTATTCATTTGTATAAGAAGCCGATTGATGTTCGGCACTCCGGTGCTACTTTGAGCAGGCTGGAGTAGAGTAGAATACATTCCTCTCGTGTTTCTCTCGGTGTCCAGCTCTCGGGGCAAATTACGGCATTTGATACGAGTCGTAATTTAAAAATAAGTCAATAGAGTTTATATGGAAATATTTTTAAATTACGAGTCGTATCGGATGCCGTGATTTCCCCCTGATTTAAATATACATATGTACTTTTGTATATGTATTTAAATTTTAAAACCAGGCATATTATAACTCATCATATATACAGGGTGGCCCAGAAAGACCGAAGTGGTGTAAATTCCTTATAACTTTTTATTTAAGACATATTTTTTTAATTTTTTGTTTTTTAAATACAGTAAATTTATAGGGAATATTTTTAGATTAGTTGTTAAAAATGATATCCCGCAAGTGGAGGCCATTTTCTGCTTCGCACAAATGATCTCTTTTCAACACATTTTCCATGACCTTTCGCAAAACTTCCGGTGTTATGTTGTTAATTTCGTCTGGAATATTGGTTTTTAATTCCTCAATAGTCCTAGGCTTATTAACATAAACTTTCCCTTTTAAATAACTCCAAAGGAAACAGTCTGGAGCGGTTAAATCCGGGGAACGCGGAGGCCAATTAAAATTGCTTCTACGCGAATTTATTCTTTGCCCAAAGATGTCGCGTAAAATAGCCATTGTGGCCCTCGGAGTGTGCGCTGTGGCTCCATCCTGTTGGAACCATATTTGCGGATGGTATTCCACGGCTGGCCTTACAAAATTTTCCAACATGGCCCGATATCGTTCACCATTGTTGGAAATGGCGACATCTCTTTCATTTTCCAAAAAATATGGGCCAATGATCCTTTCTGAAGAAACACCGCACCAAACAGTACACTTAACTGGGTGTAATTGTCGTTGATGAAGTACTCTCGGGTTTTCCTTAGCCCATATCCTAAAGTTTTGCTTGTTAACAAACCCATTTAATTGGAAATGGGCTTCGTCACTCATAAATAAGTTATGAATAATGGAAATGGAAAGAGCACATTTGTGCGAAGCAGAAAATGGCCACCACTTGCGGGATACAATTTTTAATAACTAATCTAAAAATATTCCCTATAAATTTACTGTATTTAAAAAACAAAAAATTAAAAAAATATGTCTTAAATAAAAAGTTATAAGGAATTCACACCACTTCGGTCTTTCTGGGCCACCCTGTACATATCAGGGATAACATTGAGAATTTTAAGATTGTAACTTTCATAAAATGTACTTTTTTGACCTTCATTGTACTAAAAAAAATTTTAGTTCAAGTTACATATTTTTATTTGTTTTTATTAAATCGGCTTTGTTCTGGCTACCGAATCCTTTTCACAAATTTGTTTGTACGTTGGGATGTTAAGGCATATGGTTACATCTGCTTAAGTTTAAAATATAAAATATAAAAATTAATATCATATGCTTATCATCTGAATCTAGATTATTTCGTAATGGACGAGTTTACATTTTTTGATTTTGTAGGTGCGTTTTGCTTTCACAAAGCGGTTCTCAAGTGAGAAGAATATGAGTTTCATTGCTCGAAAGTGAAAATTGACATATGCAATCATTTGAAAATAAATGCGGAGTGAAAGTGGAAAGATTCCTTAAATGTACTAAATAAGTCATTGGTGTACTGTTGTACTTTCCAAGTTTGAATAGTACCAAAAATGTACAAGTTGGTAAACTTTGCCATTCGTGATACATACATATGTATGTATATGTTTAACTATGTACAGAAATGAATATTTCTATTTGCCCCTCTAATTTTTTTTAAATGAGCAAATATTATCTATTGAAAATGTAATGTTGCAGAAAGGACAAACACTGAGCAAAGAAATATTACATATCTTTCGTAATGGACATCATTAAAAAATGCTGTCTTTTAGATAATGAAATATTTTTCACCACGGCAACCTTTATTGATCAAGGATATAATTCTTTTAGTTTCACGTACATTTTAGATTTATTTGCACATGGCCAAACAGAGTATCTTCAAAATTTTTGAAATACACGACGACTTCACTTACAGACACTAGTAAAAGCGACGTGTGGCTAATGCCAATTCTCATATTGGTGTTTCAAATACTGCTCAGTGATCAATACGGAATATTATAGCAGATTATTTGGCGGAAAAACGGATAGCAAAAATATAGAAATAAATTTCTTTTTTTTATTATTGCAAACTAATATTTGTGTGCCATTCATTTAAATTTCGTTTTCGATTTACATATCTAGAAATGGCCGAATATTTGGGAATTCGTATACGCATCACTAATTCATACATAAACTGTATGTAACACTTGGAAGAAATTTAAAAAATATTTATGGCAATATTTGGAGTGGTTTCATAAGTAAGCTTATTTAATTTTCGTCCAAGCACTGTTCTAGTTTAACAAATGACTTTAAGACAATGAATTAAATTAAATTTTTTTTAAATAAAAACTTTATAAACTTTTTTAAGTCATTGTTACGTTATTCTCGGAAGGGGGGAGGGGTTCTTAGTTTTGTTACGATCTGTTAGTGGTGAGGAGGGGGGGGGGAGGGTCAAAAATCGGAGAAAACAGCGTTACGTAATATATGGACAGTCCCTTATTTATAAATAAATAAAGTGTTGCCCATTAGTTTGATTTGAACAGCTGTTTTGTGTGGTTATGGTTATGTCAAGTTTAATTTAAGCTTAAGTAGTTTTGCTTTTTTATTTTATATGCATTGCGTATGTAGTACCGTTAATATATCAAGATTACAAAAGGCTCTGTTAGCCAACTGTAATGGAATGTAACTACAATGTTAGGAAACAGCTGATCTATAATTTTATCTGAAAAGTAATATACAGATTTTACATTAAGGTTAAATCTATGTAACCATTTTCATTACATGTTAAAAAATTTAAGGTAATAGTAAATTTCCACCGGCACGATTTAGACAAATCATGGTAATTTGAGCAAATGGTTTTAATTTATATATGTTTACCATGATTGATTGATTTATTTCAAGTAATTTCGAAAACACTATTTTTCGAACTGTATTTATGTATGCAACCCTGCATTGTTTATAAACTTACATTAATAGTGATTGGCAATTTCAAAAGAAAGACATTGAAAAATATTTAATAAATTTTAAATGTCAACTTCATATGGATAAAATTCACATTACAGCTGCTGCGCCCACTTTATAAAGAACGTGCATGAATTGAAAACGAAAATTCGAACAATAAATCACAAGCTCGGTGGAAACACTTTGAAGTGATTTACTTAAAACTACTTGATTTAAAGTTGGTGGAAACATAGTATAAGTAAAGTGTATTTAAATCAATTTTAATTTTTTGTGAAAATTAACTTAGCATAGTTTAAGTTTAGTTTAGTTTAAACATTCAGTGATTTATTAGCTATAAGTCCACATTGAAGTAGGAATATTTAATCAATTTTAGATCTCAACTTCATATGGATAAAATTCTCATTACAAATGCTGCGCCCACTTTATAAAGTACGTGTATAAATTGAAAACGAAAACTCTAACAAAAAATCACATTGGCGGTGATTTGATTACGTCCGTTGCGTTTCGAGGCCGTTAGTAATTCATCTGACAAATTCAATAGTTATAAATGCCACATAGAATCCGTCATACGTTAATCTTCGCCTTTTTCAACTGACAGATAAGTTTAAATAAATTATTTCTTATGAGCTCTGTTAGCCGACTGTAATTTAAGTGTAATGTAGGAAACAGCTGATCGATATTTTTATATGAAAAGTATGTTACGTTACATAACATCTCTATACAGGCCCAGTGAGCCGACTGTAATGGAATGCAACTGCAACAGTGGGAAATAGCTGATCGATATTATTATGTGAAAAGTAATGCAAATGTAACGTAACCTACTTTTCACATAAAAATATCGATCAACTGCTTCCAATATTACAGATAAATTCCATTACAGACGCGTATCTGAGCCTTAAGGCTCAGTTAGCCGACAGTAATGGGATGTAACTGCAACGTAGGAAACAGCTGATCGAAATTTTTATATGAAAAGTAGGTTACGTTATATTACATCTCTATTACCATTTTCATTACTTTTCACATAAAAATATCGACCAGGTGTTTCCTACTGCTGCAGTTACATTATATTACAGTCTACTAACTGAGCCTTTAACGATTTTCATTACTTTTTACATAACAATATCGATCAGCTGTTTCCATACAAAATTTGGTAAACTTTTATGTTTTTGCATACCTTCAGTAGTTTGGTAGAAATCGGTTGGTTTTTTTTTTGTATGTTTTGATTTAGGGTTTCGCGTTTTTTGGCAGCAAAAATATAATAAAATAATTAAACGAAATAAATAAAAAAAGTTGATTTTAATAAATAAAATAGAGAATCAGACAATTTGAAGCTCTTCAAATGCTTCCATCAATAAAGTACTCATTGTGTCAACCTGCTCGGTTGCTACGTTAATGTGAGTTAAAAAAGGTGAAGTTTAACGTGTGACGGATTCTATGTGTTTCTGCCTTAAGGCTTTACCGAAATAACATGTCACCGTGACCATTAAACAAAATCTCATTATTTAGCAGATGAATTCAAAATTGTGTACACTCAAAATAAAATTCTATCCATCCGTACTTAAATCAATCCAAAGCGGTGTCATAAGTACGGTAAGTACGGATTTACTTAAATCAAGTACAGAAGGCTTGATTTGAGTACAGATTATTTAAGTGCTATGGACTTAATTTTAGCCATATTTAATACCGAATCCGTACTTGTGACAATCCAAAAACGTGATTGATTTCAGACAAAACTGATATTGAATCAGTCTCAAAATGAGCTTAATTTAAGTATTTACAAGTTGATTTAGTTCCGAATCCGTACTTGAAATAATCCCCAGACGAGATTGATTTGAGAAAATGTGAGATTAAATAAATCTCAAAATTTGTGATCAGCTGTAGTGTGAATATTTTTAAAAATAAAAACAGTTCTTGCAAAAATGGAAAGTGAAATTGTGATTTTAAATGAATTCACTCAATTCATTGAGTTTATCTATATAATATTTTGTAGAGGAGTAGGCTTTTATTATACAAAATTTCGTGATTTTTCACAGCTTCAATTAGCTTCTCCTCCATTGCACTTGCTTAAATAATAATAAACACAACAGAGATGACACTCAGTACACAAAAGCAATCGATAACTAGAATGCAAATTTTGTTTTTGAAATATTTATGTTAAAAACTGATTTTAATATATTTTATTCTTGAAAATAGTTATAATCTTTATTACAAAATATTTTTCATTTATTATAAACTTTTTTATAACAAAAAAACTTAAAATGTAAATCCACCACACTAACGTTTTTATCGATATCATTGAAAATATAATATAATTTGCCATCTTTCGCTTTCAAAAACAGCTGACGTTTTTTCATGGTGCATGAGACGGATACAAAAGTAGAAAGTAGATCTACTTTATCCGCCCTATGCGTCTATACGTTCTTTGCGTTTTGTTCTGTAACTTGCCACATAAAATTACTTTGATTCTACTTTTTTGACACATGCATAAAACGCAACTACGCATTGAACGGATGGTATGGACCTTCGGCTTTAAACAAATCAAATCTGTTATAAGTTGCTTCTTATAGTTGTAAAAGAGAAAAGTAGTTTTAGTACAAAAACAGCATTGTAATTTCTTGTTTATTTCACGGAAATTAAGCGCAGTGAGCTAATTTGGCAAATGGGAAATTACTTAATCTGAACTTTATTTCGACCGAAATTATGAAATTACTTAATTTACTGCCTGTTTGTCATCAATGAATAATTACATATTTTGCTCTCAACTAAAGCCCATGTTTTTAGGCTGATTACATTTGTAATCAACATCGCTCTTAAAGTGCAACCCCATCAATGCTCTAAGCGAAACTATGTCATTAAGAACCTAAGGGTTCTTGGTCACCTAGAGCGATAACATATTTCTGAGTCCGGTCTTACAGCGAGTTGAGCAAAAGAAAATAATTATACAATCATAACCAATGAGACATGTGTAAGCAGAAGGTTTTCATACATATCACTTTTTTTAATTAATATGATTTTTTTGTCTATAGTTTAATGATGATGCAACTATAAAAAATTACAAATTAGCTTTTAAATTCTTTACAGTCCTTTTTACAATGTAACACTAGTTGTAGAAAAGCTCCATTACTGTTTTAATGACGCCATTGGAAATTTATAATAACTCAAAATTTTGTTTTACAGAAAACGAGTCTAAAATTATAAATTCAAACACAAATTAAAAGAATAAACACACTTAAATTTTTCTCTCAAGAGTTGAATATACGAGATATCTGTACAAAGTATTTACATATTATGAATAACGCAGTAAGGATTAATTCTGCAACTCAAAAATCGAAATTTTCGGGTTGTGAGCAACAAAAAAAAACACGCACACCGGATAACATGTATACCGCACATTAACATTTACGTTTACTTACCTTTTAAATATTGATAGCCTACTTCTCATTCCAAGCCCTTCAGAAGCTGCAACTGTTGAGAGTCGTCGTTTGTTTCCACTGTTGAATTGTCTGCCATCTAGAAAACAAAATATTTTAACATATGCACTTTTACATACATATACATATATGTATGTACATTGTTTAAAACACACTTTTTTGTTTAATTAACAGCACTTAACCACGCCTTAAAAGATTCTCTTTTATTTCAAATTACTTAGTTCTATATTAAATTATTTTTAACTTTAAATATAAATTTTTTCATTTATTTTGTATTTATATTGAATTTAAATTCTACGCACAAAAAGGAACTTAAAATTTTTTGTTAAAAGGCTTTTCATTTTTCTCTTCATATATCGTACTTTCAATAAGAACTTTTTACTTAACTTAAGCATTTTGTACTTGATTTAATTTTTTCATTTTTGAAACATTTCATACTCAATTTAAAAAATTCCAGGATTGGTTTTCTAACGTAATCTTGTTTTCGGATTGATTTAAGTAAATGTTAGTTCTATTCGTACTTAAATTTTTAAGTCGGATTCGTACTAAAAGTAAGTGGAAAAAACTTGAATTTAGTACGGCTTTTTTCTTTCTGTGTACGTATGTATAGTATGTAAGAACATAATATATAAAAATTTATGGTGATATAGGGTACGTTCGTATGTTCAAGCGTTTTTTAATGCATGTAAGCGGCATACCTGCCGTAAATCTCTGCAAATGGCGCAGTAAATTATTTTCAGAAGCAATAAGTTGCAGTGGAACAATAAGTTGAGTATATTCACGTATTTTCATATTTAAATTATATGTTCGAAAATTACTTCGAAACACATAATTTTGGTAGTTTTTTATTACTTCAAAGGAGTTTTTTTTTAATTTTAGTAGTCTTCTTTTTAGGGTCAATTATGTTTTTACAAGAAATAGCCGCTTTGATTTTTCCAGTATTTTTCTTATTATAATTTCAAAGAAAATTGTCACTTTTGTTATCAAGATTTTCTTAAATAAAATTACTTGCTGACTTAAAAATTGTTTGCAGTTCGTTCAAAAATGTCAACTATGCACAGATGTTGAGCAGTTGCAAGGCATGTGCAACATCTAATCACGCATACACAGTAAAATTTGGCAGACTTGCTGCATAGATGCATAAATTTGCTGAATTTACGAACGTACCCATTAACTTTATCATCTCTGTTTCAAGCGAACCTACTCGAATAAGCAATGATAAGAATTATGTCAAATCAAGGCAAACATAAATTTAATTGATATAAATTAAATATCAAATTGTTTACTATATGGAAAATAATTTGAAATCTTAGCGCTTATTAGAGTGGATTTCCCAAACTTTTTGAAAACAAAGAAGCAGACTTCCTTTAATAAAATAGTTGAGAAAAATAAATTTATTAAGTAGAAAGCGATTGTATGCATGATACAATAATATGAAGGTAAAACCACATTTGACGTTTAAAATTAATTATGACTTTTACCCAAATTATTTGAATACTGTTTTTTTAACAGATAGGAAAACGTTGCCACATACATATAATGGTAACTTTTATTTAGGAATGCTTTTTGAAATGTGTAATTTGAGTTTAGGAATTTTAGTCTAATACATATTTTTTTAAACATTGTATCAATTGGACATCAGGATAACGAAATTTGCGTGTAATATGACCTACAAAAGTAAGCAAATGTTTGATTTTTATTTAATTCACCTGATAATAAAAAAGGCTCACGGCTAGGGATGCAACATCATTCTTAAAAACATCGATGTTTGAAAACATCAAAAATTCGACAAAAGACACGCGAAAATGAGCAAAAACTTGCTAAAAGCAGCATAACATAATATTGGTTAAAATTACCGAAAACTGAAGCGAAATACATATCAACCATTTTCTTCTGAAGCTTTGAAAATGTTTGTTATTAAGACTAGGAAAAGAATATCTAACAGGTTTTTAAGTACATACCTACTTATTATACTTATTACAGTGTATAAAACTCCAGGCTCAAACGACAACTCAGATGCCCATCGTCGTAAGGTTGTTGGTGACGGCAAGGCAAATCCTTTAAGCCGCAAAAGTCTATAGCAGCGTGGTCCTGCTGAGTACAAGGAAGTTGCAAAGGAAACTTCTTCTATATCATACCTTTTTGATGTACTCGGTACACCTTGTTCGAAATCTGAACTAACGAGTTTTTTATTGCTATTTCTTATATTTAATTGGTATTCCAACATGGAAACTCTTTCCTTTAACTTAGAAACTTTGTTATCGACTAATTGATTTTCAATGCTATAATCTTCAAGTGAAACGCTTTTATACAATAACAACGTAAATGAATAAGTTTAATACGTACATAGAACTTAAACTTATTATTTTAAAATAGGAAGAGAAACTTACTCAGTTTGAGTACCGATACTTGTAAAACTCTTTCTTACAATTTGTCTTGAGACGCCAGTAGTCCCTAATACGTCCCTTGATTTATAAATTAAAAAAATTATTTCCCGATATACACAATAGTTTTAGGTGCTCTAAATACCGTTCATATGTTTCTTGTGGGTCTTGAGCCTTTGTCTGCTTTTGAGCAACTGTATTTTGCTGACTGAAAATATTTTTACATTAGACATTTTAAAGAAATGTAATAGTGTCCGATCGAACGTTCTGGTTCATCCAAAAATGGTGTTCGATCAAAGTTCTGTGTTCGCAATTTTTGGACAACACTGCTTTAAAGCAATAATGTAATGCATGTATTTAATGTGGCAGTTACCTTTGAATAGGAATTGCACTTAGGCTCAAACGGATGCAATGATTTTTTACATTCATATGCTCTTCACGGAAGTGAACAGAACAAATGAAAGGATTTTTTGGTAGCAAACCATCATCTATATATATTGCATGCTTCTATCCATTTCTGCCGCATATATGGAATTGAAGGAAATTGAAAAAACTTGACATTCGTGCCTTTGCTGAAATGCTTAGTATTACTGCAATTGTGGTATATGCAGCTCATTGCTCAACTTTTATTTTTTTACACAAATTAAAATTATTTATTATATATTTATATTAATATTTAATAACTTTTAAAGCAAAAGTGATGAATTTTTCAATATTTTTATTATAAAACATTTTATTTAATTAAAAAAGTATAACAGTCAAAAAGTAATCAAAAAGCTCGGATTTTACAAATGAATACGGTAGCATTATTTTCGAGAGTAAAAAATAATCTGGATAAACGTCAGAAGGTTAATATGGCGACGAAAAGAGAGAATGGTTTTACCTTTATATTATTATATCATGATTATATGTATGAATATGAAAACTTTTTTATTTGTTGTACATATGTCAAAAAAATTAAAAACAAATTAAATAATCCGAAAAGAAAAACGCAAACTTTCCCCCAACGGAATTATTATATAATTTTCTAAGGCCTTTTCAGTGAGTTGCTCCAATAGAGTTGTTAGTTGAAATACATGGTTTCTTATGAGGTCTGTTACATTCAGTATGTGTCCAGTTTATCTGAAACCCCCTTTTCAAAATACGCTTTATGTATCGGATATTTCATACAAAAAAAAAATATTTTAACTATTCTATATTCCATTTTAATTATTTTTGACTGCAATTATTATTAGTAAAACCATCACATTATATTAATTTGAAATTTTGATGTACTTTTAGAGCCAAGAAAGTTGGCATCACTGCTTAGGGGGTAAATTACGGCACTCGATAGGAGTAGTAATTTAAAAATATTTCAATAGAGTTAATATGGAAATATTTTTAAATTACAGGTCGTATTGAATGCCGTGATTTGCAGATAGGGTTTGTACTAAATTAATGTGCAATGCAAGCAATCGACTTGGCTGCACAATTAGTATACGAATCACTAAAAATTTTTAGGAATTTTCATATAATTTTTTTCTAGAAAAGTCGCTTGCATGCATTGCGGAAACTACTTATATGTAACGTGTATAGCATTCACTAAACTAATTACAATTTCGGAATCTCTGCTATATTTCGCCACATTTTTGATACAAGTCATTGTAATAAAGTATTTTCAGAAATTGTTTATTGTTGGTTTGCTCGTCGCGAAAAGTGGACGTGTTTTTTTTGTGCTGAACTTTATTTTCCATTCAAGTTTTTAATCAAGTCAGAATATGACGGAGATAAATTTTAAAAGTTTAGAAGAATGCTTGGAAAAATATATTCCTATTGACGAACTTAAACAAGTCAAACGTATTCTTTATGGAAGATCAGAAGAGTAAGTTGTTCAAAATTAGCAATTTTTCACAATCATTTATTTTCGGGCAGAAAGTTAAAACAACTTTAGGAAAATTGTAAATCAATATGCTCACTTCCTGATTTACAGTGCGTTACAAAAGTACATAAATTTGCATAGCTTGTGAACTAATTGGAATTCCATTGCAAAGTTTTAACAGTACAATGGGGATTAAATTAATTAATTTAAAAAAACAAACAAATAAAAAAAAAAAAAAAAAAATATTTGTTATATAAATTGTTATTTCCGGTTTCCCATGTAAAGAACTTTGCACAACTTTTATACGTGTGGACTGCCCATTCTCAAACTTTTACAATATAATCACAACACCCTTGGCTAATTTTGATGAAAAACTTAAGGAAAAAAAGATGTCTAAATTTTGAAAAATATTATTATCCATTGGTCATTTCCGTGTTTTTTTTGAAAGATGCGTTTTGGTAATAGAATCACATATGGGTATTTCCCCCGAATGGTCTACCAGGATGGAAAAATTAAATGTTGATTATCTTCGTGTTTTATTATTTATAATTATAAAAAGGTCAATGTTTATATAATGGAATGGTTTAAAAGCATATCTCAGCTGTTTTAGTTGAGGAAATTGGGCTGGAAGCTGGAAAATTTTATATTTTCTTTTTAAGCTACTTCTAAACACATTTTTATATACATACAAAAAATATGTTATGTTTGCACTCCTTCCTCAAAATCTCTCTATTACCAAATAATAAGAAGAGAAAAGAGTAAGGAGAACAAAAAAGTTCGTAAATGGGAAGGAAGCATGGTGATAATAATAAAAAAACATGTGGACAAATCGTACGTTCGCAACCGGCAATTAAGCCAATTAAACAAAAACTAGTAGAGCTATTTTATTGTGTAAATACTTGAAAGAGACCTACATTGATACACTTTTAAAATAAATTAATCACTTTTCATTATTCTGTTCCATTTCGCAGATTTTTACATTTCACTACTGTCAGCCAAAATTGACTTCTATTTTGCGTACGTTCGTATAAACATATGTTTATAACTATTAATATGAAAATTTAAGCTCGATGAAATCCATCTTTTGCACTAAGCATAGAGCTTCCAAAATGCTATCAAAATATCAAAAAAAATGCTTGCAAAAGTTTTGTTTTCTATATATTTTGAACATCAAAAGCGTACGAACGTATGTTCGTGACTCCAGCAAATGCCCATATTTAATTTTTTTGATATAATATTTCATTTCGAAACTATAGCTTAAAATAATAAAATTTCAAACGCGGTAACACCTTTACACCACGTAACTCGAAAAACGAAACATGATCGATCGAAGAGCGAGATATTGATGAAAATACCGCCAAAAAGCGGGACTTATATATAAATTTTTTTCACAAAGTGGGATGTTTAACATAGTTAGGAAACACAGTTTTCAACTCTAAATAGACGGTCTTAAAAAAACAAAGGGTCGTATTTTAAAAAACTTAACAAAGCTTTGTCAAGCAATGTTAAGTAAAGTTGTATTAAAAAAAAAATATTATATCAAAATTCTAAAGTAGACACCCAAATGTGTATTTTGTACCTCAAGTGTTTTTGTCAATATAGCACATATTGATTGATTTTAAATCTGAAAATGAAGCTAGCTTATTTAAAATTTATTTTTCCTGTCATGTGATGGAAAACATCACCAAATTATCCAATTGATTCGAAATACCTAGCAAAATCCATAAAAAAATATTAAAATAAATACAATTATACAAAAATGTACATTCAAACAAAACGAGTCGAAAAAAGATGGATATTCAAAAACTCATTTCGTTCGAATAAAATAAATTGAGAAATTTTTCTATGTTCATCATATTTTTTTACTTTTACTTCATAAAAATGTTTATCTTTTTTTCTTCCATTTCAGAAGCTCATATTTTTTAAATTAGGTTGATTAACTTCAAGAAAATAAAAATTTATTTAATAAAATAAAAAATTATTTGAATACTCGAATGAAATTGTATTCGATGTTGTACATCATAAGCTGTGAATTGGTTGTTGAACACGGTGGTGTTACCAGTATTTATTATTAAATCACAAAATAATTAAAGTTGTCTTTTGCATATAATTTCTTAACAAAGCAATGTTAGCCTTAATGCGCTTGATAACTAATATGAACTTTAAAGCTTGAGTAAAAAAATTTTTTGAATAAGAGGGAAAATTTATAAACAAAAGTGTTTATATATATATAAATAAAAATCAAATGTCGTTCGTTGGTAATCGCAGAAATTAAGAACAGCTGCTCCGATTTCGAAATTTTTTTAATGTTTGTTATTGCGGACTTTCTGTTTAAATTTACCACACCCACATTTTTTAATTTACGAGTAAAATCAGAAAATACCTGGTATTAGTATTCGTGGACAAGTAGGCGTGGCACCTACCCATATATTGCAAATTATTTTTTGATGAGATTTTGATGAGATTGACCTTATAAGTTGTTTAAAAAGAAAAAACCCGAATTAAACAAGTGGGTGTGGCACCTCTCATATATTTTATTTTATTTTGGAATACCTTTGCATCTAATTTGTATAAGTAATGCTAGGAACACAACTGGAACGAGCGACGAATTTCGTCCACGTCGACGAATTCGTCGTTAAGCACTCGCTGCGTAAATTCGTCGTGTGAAGCACAATAACGACGAATTTACTCACCGAATTCCTCTCTCATATTTGATTAAGTTGGTTATTGTGTGTACAAAGACAGAGAGACTGAGAGAGAATATTGTTTTTTCGTCGTTCGTCGGCGTACAAAATAAAAATAAATCTATCTCAGAGTTCGTCACGCACGACGAATTTCGTTCAACGGCGGTGTTGTGTTCATTTTCATATGCACAAATGTGTTTTATTTCGCACCGAAAAATTCGTAGTTCGTCCCAGTTGTGTTCCTACCATAAGGATTTTTATAATGTGCGTTGTCTTAAAAAAATATGAATTGGATATGTGGGTGTAAAGAGAAAATATTTACTTTGAGATGTATGGAAAACTAATATAACGACCACGTTTAAATTTTGTACGGATAATGGGAATTTTCTTTAGAAACAATTTCAGAACTAAAAAATTAAAAGTGTTGCCTTTCACAAAGTGCAAACACACTTGCGTTTATCTTCAAAAATAATAAAAGTGTACTAATTTGCTCATTCGCCCCCAGCCTATTACTGATGGTATAGAAGAAGCAATTAATTAAGAAGATATTAATTTTTCAATGCCTAAAGTTGGCATGACACTTGCCACATAAAAGCACAATTTTGGCAAGATATCTTGGAAGCCAAAACAGTAAAAGTTCTGAAATTTTTTCGTAAGCAGTAACTCAAATAACGAGAAAAGTTTTATAAAAAAAGAGTCAATAATGGAGAAAAAAGAATGTCTCCTGCTAAGTAAATTAAGTATAAATTTTTTAATATCTTGGTTTCAGTGATGAAAATTTTTTTTTGGCTCTAAAGGCACCTCAAAACTTAAAAAAACAATAAAAACAAAATTTTGAGATCTGAAAAGCGTTCAATTGTTTTTCACTAACGTGAAAAACAATTGAAGATTCAAACGAGTGAAGTTTAATAATGTTTAATATTTTATAAGCTATTCTCTATTGCGGCTACAGCATCATCTTTGGTGAAAGATATCAGACGAAACAGGTATGCGTTACACTGAATTAAATACACCAATTTTTTATTAAAGTAATTTTAAGATATGCACAAAAAGCGAAAACACACTTAAAAGCACTACTTAGTTCTTTTTCTTAGTTTGGCACTAACGCTAATATTTTGGCGTTTTGAGTATTCAAAAAGCACTTAAAATAGTGCCAAAAGCACTAAGTTGGCATCGCTGCTTGGAATTTGTTTCAAACACAAACTTGAAATTCAGCTGATTCTGCCGATAATAGAAAATAATCGGAATTGGAAAAGCAAGCGCGGATCCTGCCAAATTCAAGAAATTTTACTTAAAAAATATCTAGGAAATTAATGCAATGATAATCTTGAAACTCTTTATGACTATTTATGGTAACAATGAGAATTGTTTATTCTACAAAACACAAGACGCAAGCATAGCACTTCTAATGTAAACAAGTAAGAGCGCTATATTCGGCTGTGCCTTATCTTATATACCCTTCACCGAAATACGTATACATATTTACCCTGAAGGTACATATGTATACGCTAAATTTTCAAGACATTTTGAAATTTAGCTATTTTCTAGCTATTTTCTTGTCTACTTTAGCGACATTTCTTGGAAAAAAGTTGGCAACAGTGTTTAAATGTTCCCGTATTTAAGAGTCATTGATGTTGCAAAAGTGTTTAGTGTCTCAATTTGAACATCCCATTGCAAATGGTATACACCTCGATTATGTAAATTGTTTATTCTTCATTTAAATTGTTAAGATTTTAGAAGGAAATGAAATGGAACATTTCCTTTCATTTGTTTTATAGTTTGGACTGTTATTTAGCAATAAACTTTTTTATCTTTATTTACTTAAAATTAACGAAAGGCCAGCGATTTGAAACATAACTGTGCTTAGAGCACAATAAGCAGCATAGTACAAACCTTCGTTCATACTTAAATTAGAAATCCATATAAAAATTTTACATACATATACAAAAAATCTTGAGTAAATATCTTCCTAAAACATGAAATATGTTTAACTGAAAATAATATTTTTGGTTATTGTTTTACCCAATTTTCTTTGGAAATATCCTACCTTGAATCGATAATTTTGATTTTTCTGGTTTTTAATACTAATTTATTTCTTTTTAATATACATATGTAATATATTTATGTACAGTTTCTACAAGTCAAGCAGACTGCTCGTCTAGAAAATTTGTATGAAAATCACTCAAAAAAAAATTAGTGCTTTCCATATAAATTTTATACTCTAGTCAACCGTCTGGGTTGTAGAAACAGAGGGTTAATTACTGAAGAAATAATAAGTTTAATATAATTAGTTTTATATTTACATATATCAAAAAAAGTGTAAGTTTGCCAACTCTGGAATCATAATTTTAGATTTTTCTGATTCTTTATAGCAACATATTTCTTAACAAAATGTACATATAAAATATGTAAAGTGAACAAAGAGAAAAGGAAAAAAAGTTCAATAGTTTTTATTTTTCTAATTTTCTATGCTAATTTTTTCCTAAACATATGATTTATTTAATTTATAAAAAAAAAATTAATTAGAACTCGTTAAATAGAGAAAAGGGAGAAATTAGTTTTAGCAGGTAATTTTTATACAACAAAAAAGTTAAAGTTTTCAAACCCTGGAAACATCTTTGTTTATTATTATTTTTAATACCAATTTTGTTCGTACAGAAACATAAAACAAGTTTATTTAAACAAAATTCTTTTTAGTAGTTATTTTATGTATCAAAATCAAGCTTAAGTTTTCCCGGTCCAAAACCATCTCCTCAATTTTGCTGATTTTCAATACTCTATTATATTTGAGACCATTTCTGATACACAAATCTTAGACCGAAGTCTTTTGCTTTTCTGGGAGCTTCAGAAAACTTTGTTTTGTATTATTATGGTTATTTCACTTCTAATCTAAGCTTTATATTTTTTAATAAACCTATAAAACAGATATAAAATATGAAGATACAGATAACAGCTAGATTGACCTAAAAATAGCTAAAAAGCCATTACTCTGTAATAGTGATGCACGAATATTCGTATTCGTATTCGATTTTGTCGAATATTCGCCCATTTTCAGGCGAATACGAATGTATTCGTATTCGTCAAATTCAGGCGAATACGAATACGAATATTCTTTCAAAGAAGTTAAATAAATAAATGCATAAATCGTAAACGAAATTTAAATAAATGACTAAACATTTTAGTTTGTACAAATCATAGTTGTTCAATATGAATTTTTTTTATTTGATTGTTTCCATAAAATTAAATTACACTTAAACTTTATTTTTATTAAAGGAATATAATTTTATTAAAATCACTCACATTCCTCATGATATGAATTAAATTTTATTGTTATTAATTTGAACTAAAATTTTTCAAATATAAATTTATTTTTTTGTCAGGAAATTTTTAAAAAAATTATGCCTTCAGAATTTCAAATAATAATATAACATATTAATGATTTATTTGAATACAGCGACTGAAATGTTTTTAAATTATATTTCTATAGTTTGAATAAAATTTTACTTTATTTCATTTGAGTTTTTGAAATTATTATTTCAATTTCAATTTTTCTTAATAAGTCAAATTTATATTATTTCAAATTCATTAAAATAGTTTGAAATAGTTTTAAATTCTGAAAAAATATACAAATAAAAAATTTTTTTTTAATTTTTATTTGCTCAATTCACAACCTATTGTAAGTGTAGCAGGTCGTCAAGCTGTACAATAGTTGTAAAATGTTGTAGGTAATTTCCACAGAAAAGTTTGCTACGACACATACAACATTTTTCCCTATGTTAGATGAATGTCGTAGAATGGCATCAGAAATGCAGAAGCTTATAAAAGTGCTAATGTTTTTTAATTACATTTACCTTAATTTTTCTTTATTAAATTAATAAAAATTATTGCAAATATATATGCAAATAAATAAAACAATTCGCGAAATGAAGGAAATTGGCAAAAAGCAACTTTGTTAGGACGCTAAAAACCATGCAAAGCCGCTTTTACTGCAAACTTTGCAAGAAATCGCGAAAATTGGCAAAATTTTTAAACAAGCCATAACATAGATTAAGAATCGTTAAAACTGTAAGGAATGCAAAAAATTCGGCAAGAATCCCGAAAATTACGTAAATTTGCAAAAACTTATTAACAGCGGGATGATATTTTTTTTAATCGGCTAAACTGCCCAGAATCTGAGGACATGTAAAAAGTCGCTTTTATCGTGATCTTTGCAAAAAATTGCGAAATTTTAAACAAGCCATAATATTGATTAAAAATCGCCAAAAATCTAAGGAATGCAAAAAATTCAATAAAAATTCGGAAAACTCGCAAAAAGCTACTAACAGCGGAATGATAACAAAGTCACATATTTTTGTAAATATGGGCAGAACTGTTAGGAAACTGAAAACACGCAAAAAATTGCTTTTATCGCGAACTGTGCAAACATTCGCGAGAAGTTGCCAAATCGGAAGCAAGCTGGAATAAGAGTGATTGTCTTCTTCAGAATCGCCTCAAATATTTTGATTTTTTATGAAATTGTAATTTTCTTAATTTTTAAATCACCCGAATCCACCATCAACATTTCTGCAATATATTTTTCGCATAATGCCGAAAAACTAAATACCGTAATTCGTAAAAGTTTAATAGAATGGGGTACGATATTTTTAAAAAAAATATTTTTAAATTGAATAAATATTTCTTTTTGTTTTTTAGAAATAGTTTCTATTCAAGAAATAACAGCCTGATTGAACTAATTTCTTGTCTTTTTTTAAAATTAAATTCTGAGAAAAACTATTTGATTTTTTTATAGTCAAACAATATTGAAATGAATTTTATTGAAATTTTGGATATTAAAATTCAAAAAATTTTCTTTTGTTTTAAAAATACGAACAAAATTTTATTTCGAATATTGTAAATTGATTTTTTACTCAAAAATTTCAACCGTTGTTACATAAATAAATCGTGTTGAATTTTCACATAAATAATAATTGTTTGAATTTTCATTATTTCTAATTTAAAAAAATAACTATAACTGAAATACAAATATTTTTATTTTTCAGTCAATTCACTTATTACAGCTATGGTACAAATGCATTAATTTATTTTATAGAAATTTGTGCTTTGTATGATTTTCAAATATTATTCAATGACGATCATTAAAATTTTGGGTACTTTTTATTAACTTTAAAGTACGCCAACAAGAGTGTGAAGTCCTTTTTCATAACAATTTTTTAACATTTCATATTGCATATAATATTCGTATTCGTATTCCTATTCGCGAATATCGTTTGAAATATTCGTATTCGTATTCGTATTCGCGAATATCAAAAATTGACATTCGTTACATCACTACTCTGTAACAATAAAAATTTTAAAGCAGCCAACTTCACTGCTTAGCGCCCTATAAAATTCTGATTCTCGAATTGCAAAAGGTTGTCGGCGATTTCTTTTGGTTCGTCTCATATAAATTTTACGGGCATGAGAATTATTGACAGTTAAAAAATAACCTAAAAAGGTTGTCGTTTTTTGCTTAGGCGTGAGTGTAGGATTTAAAGAAGCATTTAAAAAAATGCTTTCAATATTATTATAAAATCTTTCAAATTAGAACCTTATTATATAATAAGAATAAAATATTTTGATTTAATATGCGATAATAATCTTAAGTTAATCTATGAAAGAAATTTTTCGGCAGCAGTATTTATTGAAATTTGAACATTAAATAGTTTATCTTGAGCGAAACTTAATTATTTGTATTACCTTAAGATTTCTTTAAACTACAAGTATGTAGTAGATTAGACTGGTAGCATCTTGTATGGGATTTTTTATTTTTTTTAAATTTAATTGTTTGTGCTGCTTAAAATATGAGATTTGATGTAAGAAATCATGTCCTAATTTTTCAGCTCAATCCGACAGTGCCTAGACGTGCATAGTGGGGCCCAAAGTTCTCCATATTATAAAAAACATCTATTCCAACAGATATTTATAGTTATATTGAATAATGTGCTTCAAATATAAATTTAATTTATTAATGGCTTTTGGTATTGAATCTAATATTGCCAACCTTAATATTATAATAATTTATTCGACCTTTTAGTTTAATATATACAAGTTTTAATTAAGCTTCAGGTCCTTTTTTAAATAATTGATAACAATATTTATTATTATATCGATATTGTATGTGTATGTGTAGCTTCACAACGTTGAAGCGAAATATCTCTCCATCATAAAATCAGACTTAAAGAGTGCTACAAACGACTCCAAGAGTTGCTTGCATCTGGAAAAACTGCATCTCTTAAAAATTATCTTGAAGGTCTGGATGTCACACCAGCATCTAATTACTCTTTGTAGCGCGCTATTAGAAAGCTTAAAACACCCGTTGAGTTTAAACCACCTCTGCGCACATTTAAAATCCGTATTTACCTCAAACTCATATACTGGTGTTGTTAATTTTCCGAGTGTAGTTTCTCTACCCCCTCGAACCATAAAATTTAAGACGGTTGGTGTTTAAAAACTAATTGCTGAACTCAACCCGAAGAAAGCTCCAGGTATTGATGAAATTAGTAACCAGATTATGACGAACTTGCTTCATATTGGAATTGGGATCCTGTTATTCATTTTAAGTGCCATTTTACAACTGGAGTATTATCCACACAGCTGGAAACTTGCCAAGATAAAAATGATTCCAAAGCTAATCAAAGACCTTATTAGCAAGGCTGAGTCATATAAGCCAATAAGTTTACTGTCAACAATGTCAAAGATGTTTGAAATTTTACTCATAATAAAATTGTCCCCAATTCTGACTGATAAAGGGTGCATCCCGGACCTTACATTTGGATTTAGAAGTCAGCATAGCACCATTGGACAAACTCATAAATTGGTTCAATTTAAAAGACGAACTTTTGAAGAAAAGAAGTATTGATATGCACGGTTTATTGACATTTCTCAGGCATTTGATAAAGTGTAACATGAATGCCTAATTTTAAAATTGAAGACAACAAACATTATAAATCTTTTGGAAAGTTACATTATTGTCCGGAAGTTCACTGTTGTGGAAGAAGACCTTAGGAGTATGCCTGTAACTATCTCATCCGGGCCAGTTTTGTATTTAATATATACTTTTTATATGCCTGTGGGCAGTAGTATATTTGCCGATGATACAGCCTATCTTAGTATGCACGAAAACCCTCACGAGGTATCCCGATATCTTCACACAGAAAAAAGTAAAAACAAGATTCAATTAAAAAAACAAAGATTCAGTTAAAAAATTAATTAGTTTTCAACCAATCACGGAAATTGTAGTATTAACTCATCCATTTTAATTGAAATTTTTTTTGATTTTTTCAATTAAAAAAATATTATATTAACTAAAAAATTTAATTGATAGTTTTTTAAAGAATCAATTAAAATTTAATTGAGATATTTTTATATATTTAACTAAAAAATTAATTGAAATATTTTTAAAATTTAATTAAAAACCTACTTAAATTTTTTTAAAGATTCTATTAAAATAGTAATTGACATATAGAAAAAATCAGTAATTGACATATATCAAAAATTTATAAAAAATTATGTTATGTAAATATGTATGTATGTATATATGTATGTATAAAAAATTTAAGTATTTGTGTATTGTACCAAAAACCTAACTGGCTTTTGAATTTCGAATGGTGCACAAAAGTACAATGGCCATATTCGTTGTTTGAGAGTCTTGCGTAAAGGTAAATGCAGAATATCGTAGCCGTACTTTGAATTGTGTGTGTATTTTGTGATTGGATTTTAAAGAAAGGCTACAATATTTTCCATATACTACATATACATACATACATACATACTTACGCAAGACCATTTGCATCGGACCCCAAATATCGGCAATATACTAAGATTACCATTCACATTTGGTCTATATTATAGACTCTATGGACTCTATAAGCTTGTGTTTCTTATTATGATCTGATTGTTAAGTCGTCGTCCATACAGTGAAACATTTGCTGCAAAACATTTTTGTTATCTCTTTTGAAACTGCATTCGTGTCCACATTGTGAAGTGTTTGATTTGCAGGTTAATACATTTTCTCATATATTTTTCATAAGAATGAGGCGAGAATGACGTACTTACCAAGAACTTCGTGTACATGAAACAAAGTACCCTTTGCCATTCCTCTTTCCCCTCTCGTCAACAAACTCAAATGTTTTGCAGCAAATGTTTCACTGTATGGACGACGACTTTGAAATAAGGGAACAAAATTAATTTCTGTTTTTTTTTAATATCTTATTTTTATTCCACGCATGTCAAAATTACTATGAATCAAAAAAAAATATATATAAGCTGAGTACTTTTTTAGTTTTTAGTTCAAAACCAATTAAAAGATTAATTGGGTAATTTAATTGAAAATATTTTTTCAAAACAATGTGGCATACTATAAAAACAGCTCGATTTTTACACATAAAAAGAAAAATTATAATATTTACATACAATAATTGTTAACCATATCATACTATTCTGAGTTAAACTCTGTTGATAACACTTTTTTGATAGAGCAGTAAATTCAATTAAAATAAACATATATTCAATTAAAACATTAATAAAAAATATTATTTTTTCTAAGCAATAACTTAATTGAAAAAAATTCAAGAATAATTTTTTCTGTGCAGGAACATGTTACCCAGCTGGAACTTTGGTTTAACTTATGGAGAATAAGGGTAAACGAACAGAATTGTGCTCGAAAAGATAATTGTTCCCTCATTAGAATCATTAATCCAATTGTCCCTCAACATTTACATGTAAAATATCTTGGTATACACCTGGATTGAAGATTGACATGGAAACAATATATTGACTCAAACCTAACACAAATGAAAATAAAGTTAACTCAAGTACATTGGCTGATTCGTAGAAATTCAACTCTCAGTCTAGATTGCAAACTTTTGATGTACAAGTCGTTTTTGAAACCTGTATATATGCTACGGAATTCAACTATGGGGCACTGCTTCAGCTTCCAATGTCGAGAAAATCCAACGAAGGCAAAACAAAATTTAATAAAATCGGCTCCATAGTACATTAAAAATTCAAATATACATCGTGATTTAAATATGCCACTAGTTAATGAAGAAATTGCAAAATACACAGGCAATATTTAACAAATTTGAGTCACATCATAATCCGTTTGCTTGTTATATTTTGAAATTTACTGGACACATCCGCCTATAAAAGAGGTACTCAAGGGCTCTTATACTCAACACTCCAGAAAGGACTGCTTGAAAATATTTTTTTCTTCCTTTTTGATTATCAATACTTATGTATTAGTTATTTATAACTAGCAACAATGAAATGCATATAGACCAAGCTGAAGCACCAGCAAATAAATTTCAAATTAAAATATAATTATGACAATATGTCTAGTAATAAATTTCTTAAATATTAATAAATACATGTATTAAAATAAAATCTCATGACATAGGAAGCTGAAATTTGGCATACTTAAAGTACTTTCTCTGCGAAAGATCGTTACAAGCCAGAATTTTGATTTTTGGTCTATGGGAACGTCTTTTCAACTAGTATAACTGTAAAGATCTGATTGAATAGATATTTTTTTATAATATGGGGAACTTTCGGCCCCACTAGGAATGACTACGTACCGTCGGATTGAACTGAAAAATTAGGACATGATTTCTCACACCAAACCTAAAATTTTAAGCAGCGCAATTAATCAAATTTCCAAAAAAAAATAATTGCGACCAGTCCAATGTACATATGAATGTACATTAGGGACGGCATAATGGACGAGTTGTCGATTTCGACATGCATTTTGTGAGGTTTGGAAAAAAATCATATAACAAGGGTCAAATGTATGATCAGCACACATTCATTTTCTGAGCCCAATATCTTTTTAAAACACACCGACTACCTAGCTAGTCTCCTTAAGGAGCCCCTTTACAAAGGGGAAATTTTTATAAAATTTACTCACAGGGCTCTAACTGCCCCTAGGGCGTATCTACTCAATGCAAAGATTTTCTCGAAACATACTTATAGTCTATCTTCAACCATTAAGGTGGTCCCCACAAAAAAAATTATTTTTTTTAATAATTATTTTTAAGGAAGCCGCTTGTTCTGCTTTTGTGTTATCTCCCAGGGAGGTAAAATGTAAGACCGACACAAAATAATTTTTTATTTTCAACATTTCCTCCGAATATACCTATGCCCTATCTCGCCTTCTTAAGGATGTTCCCATACAAATGCGAAATTTGTATACAATTTACTCACAGGACTCTAACTGCCCCTAGGGCGTACCTATGAAAGTCAAATTTGTGACCAATCTCAAATATTTTTTCAATACAAAGATTTTCTTTAAATATACTTGACTTGAAGTAAATATATATTTTCTTCTTTGTCGTGGCACCAAGCACTGCTGTGATCTTGTTATAATTTTACGCTTCTTTCTGCAGCGATGTTGACAACTTGCAGTTTATGCAATATCTCTTAGCGCTTGGTTATAGTCTTCACGTTGTCCCAGGTTTCTTGATAGGTATTTAAAAAAACTTATTAGCAATCCAAAGCGTGAAAAAAAATTTTGCTTACCCAAGTGTTACGTAGTGCCCCCACTGCGTGTACTTCTGTGGAAGCTAAGGTAATTCACTTCACTCCTGTGAAGCCAATGACTGGGCGAGAACGACCTTCCTCTCCACTGACGCCGCTATTTATTTTGTCGTCTTCTGCCTCATTATCATCTACGCTGTCGCTGTCAAGACCAAAAGCGGACATAGCACTATTGCAGGAATTCTACAGGATTATTGCCTGTGACATTCAAATACTGTAGGAATTATGTAAACAACTAATTCAGACTGCTAATGTAAGTTAACGCTGTAGTCTGTCTATGTCTATAAGTCAATTATTCTCTAATACCTGATTTACATTAAGCATTTTTTCATGAAATTTCATGAATTTTGTTGCACGCAACTTTTTCTATTTGCTAATTGTAGCGATATAAAAGAGAATTTTATGTAAAAAAGGACGGATAATGAATTTCTGATGCGTTCTTGGCAACACTTTTGATATAAGTTTATCTTCCAGGCCTCCTATTCAAAAATAAAAAATTTTCATGCAACTAATTTCATGAAAAAAAATGCTTAGTGTAAATCAGTCTAAAAACAATTAAATTTTTTAGAATTTTTTAATTCCAAAATAAAAATTTTTTGTACGCACTTATGGTTACCGGTTGACATAACAGAAAGTTTTGCAATATTTCCTCTATCTTGCTGGCAAGACAAAAAACGGACATAGGAATATTGCAGGAATATTGCCTGTGTCATTACAACGTTACGAAACAATATTCCCGCAAAATTACAGCAATATTTTGTGCTCTATGCCTATATAATTAAACTATATGTTTATTTTTAACTTACCACTATAGCAAGTTCCTACTGATCCTACCTAAATGGCACTCTCAGACCGAGCTAAAAATTAAACTTCATATATTAGGCAGTACACATATGTATTATATATTAATTAAAGAAAAAAAATTTTGCGACCAGTCTAACGTGCATACATGGAATCAAAATAGTTTTTACTTATGACAAAAATTTAATTTCAGTGAAATCTTAAAATTACCTGATGCCGCTAAAAAGATTGCTGCCGCAAATGGTTTTGAACTGAAAGGTTATCGTCTTACAGCCAGACAGGAGCAACTTCGCAAGGCTCGTCTGGTGAGAGTGGGTGCTGTACAGATGTCAATTGCCTTGGCTACAACAGAGCCAATTGAAAAGCAACGTGAAGCCATGTGGAAGAAACTAACGTGCATTATCCAAGCGGCAGCGGCAGCAGGTGTAAATATTTTATGTATGCAAGAAGCTTGGAGTAAGTAAAACTAAAAAGCCAAATGAAGCAGAAGATAAATAATAATCGAAAACAATTTTTTTTCATACAGCAATGCCTTATGCGTTTTGTACACGTGAAAAGTTTCCTTGGTGTGAGTTCGCTGAAGAGCCCGTTACAGGTCCAACTACGAAAATGTTACAGGAATTAGCTAAAGCCCACAACATGGTCATTGTTTCGCCGATTTTGGAAAGAGATGTGGAGCATTGCGACATAATTTGGAATACAGCTGTAGTGATATCCAACAAAGGTCGCTACATTGGCAAACATCGTAAGAATCATATCCCTCGTTTGGGCGATTTCAATGAGTCCACTTACTTTATGGAGGGGAACACTGGCCATCCAGTGTTTGAAACTGAATTTGGAAAAATTGCTATTAACATCTGTTATGGTCATCATCATCCACAAAACTGGATGATGTTTGGCTTAAATGGCGCTGAGATTGTGTTCAATCCTTCGGCAACAGCTGGCGATTTCAATGAAGCCTTGTGGTCCTTTGAGTCTAAGTGTGCTGCTATAGCAAATAATTATTACACTGTTGCTGTCAATCGTGTTGGGAATGAGGAATTTCCCAATGAATTTACTTCTGGTGACGGGCGAAAGGCTCATAAAACATTTGGTCCTTTCTATGGCGCATCTTATGTGGCTGGTCCTGATGGCAGCAGAACTCCGGTAAGAAATTATTTTCTCATGAGTAAATAACAAATTAAGTTGTTCGATATAATGCATAAAACTGAGACAAACTAATGAAAATTCGAACCACTTCCCTTCTGAGTCTTTTTACAAATTTATAAAGTTGTTATGTGTACTCTTTAAATATCTCCTAGGATTTAATTGCTTCTGTGGCAATATGGAATAATCGCTGAAGTCGAAAACTTTATTGCTAACACAAAAATAAAAGGCTTTACCGCATGTAATCCTTTCTTTACATATAAATGTAGCATTATAACCACTGCAACTCTTAACTGGAACATAATAAAGCTAGAATTGCTTAAGTCAACTTAAGCGAATATTCCAAAATGTCACAAATTTAATTTGAGTTTAGAACTTTTTTCATTGAGCTTTTAAATGAATTTTGATTATCGATACTCTTCAAACTTTCTCTACAGGGTCTCTCACGCAACAGAGATGGTCTCTTAGTTACTGAATTGGATTTGAATTTGTGCCGCCAAGAAAAGGACTTTTGGAATTTTCCAATGACTCGAAGACTGGAATTGTATGCTGAATGCTTCAAGAATGCTTGCGACTTAGATTTCAAGCCACAAATAATAAAAGAATAAATAATTTTGTTTCCATGTTTACCACAAAAAATAAAAGTTTATAGCATGACACCATAATACAAAATACATACAGATATTTATTTATACAGTATCTGAAAGTCATCATGTGATTAATTTTTTTTTCTCGTTTTTCGAAATGTTGTCAAAAAGTCTTCATATTTTGTTTTTAACCCCCGACCAAAAAAAAAAGAGTGTTATAAGTTTGTATTTTTTAATTTAAATTTTTAATTTTTGTTGTATTATATTTTGTATACATAAAAATTTTTGTTCAATTAAACTATTTTTTTGAGATTTGGGTCTGGTATTATATGTCTTTTTATTTTATCAATATTTCGTTAACCTTCGGTTAACTTCTTCAGGATATATGTTTATTTTTTTTGTTTTTTTAATATTTAGTATTTTTCTTTTTTCTTTTCTCCTTTCAATTACAAATTATTTTTTACAATTGTTATTTTAAAAAATAATTTGTAATTGAAAGGAGAAAAGAAAAATACTAAATATTAAAAAACAAAAAACAATAAACATATATCCTGAAGAATATATTTTAAAAAATAATTTGTAATTGAAAGGAGAAAAGAAAAAAGAAAAATACTAAATATTAAAAAACAAAAAACAATAAACATATTTCCTGAATAATATATTTTAAAAAATAATTTGTAATTGAAAGGAGAAAAGAAAAAAGATAAATACTAAATATTAAAAAACAATAAACATATATCCTGAAGAAGTTAACCGAAGGTTAACGAAATATTGATAAAATAAAAAGACAAATAATACCAGACCTAAAGCTCAAAAAAATAGTTTAATTGAATATATAAAAAAGGTCGAAAAATTAGATAAAAAAATTTTTGTTTGTAAAATTTATTTTAAAAGAACATTAAAAGGATATACTATAATTTTGCATTAAAAAAGTTCAACATTAAAAAGTGCAATTGATTTTGTTAATTTTATCGCGAAATATTTAGCGATTTTTACGCAAAACCAATGAATGTGAATTATCCTTTGATAATAATAATTTTATTGTTATCCAAAGGATTTCTACTTGTATAAGAGTCTGAATACAATGTAACGATTATTTATTGCGGTGCGGTTTTCCATACGATTTTGAAGTAAAAAACCGCAATGCGGGACGGAATAAAATTAAAATCTATTTTATTTTCATTGCGGGGTTTCTTATTCTCTCAATTTTTGATACTCTTTCTCTTGCTGTCGCTGCCGTAGTTTTTCAATAATTGGCTGTGTTAACAACATTTTTGTAAAAAAAAACATGATTTTGAAGTTCAAACATATTTGTCATAGATTATAAGAGTTTAAAAAATATATCAAATATATCTACGAATGTATAAAATGTTAATCATTTTTTGTTCTTAGTTATAAAAATGTATGCACAAAAAAAATAACGAAAATTTAAACAAACAATGACAAGTATTGCCGGCGCCGTCTTCCGTTGTATTATGTATGTGTATGTTTGTTTTTCTCTCCC